>PVIJ01014153.1:0-42042 GCA_004024925.1 Scalopus aquaticus | reverse complement strand
ACATCCTTTCCAGCATTTGTTATTGCCTGCATTTTTAATGTGTGCCATCCTCACAGGTGTGAGGTGGTATCTCATAGTTGTTTTGATTTGCATTTCCTTGATTATAAGTGATGTTGAGCATTTTTTCGTGTATCTGTTGGCCATTTGCTTTTCTTCTTTGGAGAAGTGCCTTTTGAGCTCTTCTGCCCATTTTTTGATTGGGTTATTGGCTTTTTTTTTTGTTGAGTTGTGTGAGTTCTTTGTAAATTTTACTTACATTTTTATATACATTATTAGTCTGCTTTATGTGTAAACTATTCAAATCATTTGTGAAAAAAGGTAGCAAAAAACTAACGAGACCTAATGATTTTATACATGGAGATATTTTGAGTCCTCAAAAAATGTACAATTTCAACTTCAAGATAACATTATAGGCAAGCTACATACAAGTGAATGTGTTCTAAAACCTTGTCTGTAAGCAGTGGATTGAAAATCAGAAATCTGTTTTCTATGAAAACAGTGTTATGGAAATTTATTTTTGGTGTAAACAGCTGCTAATTATCACAAAACCTATTTAACTCATTGATGTAACTTAAGTAAACTTTTAGTGCCCTGAAAAAATAATTATACAATATTATTACAATAAATGTTATTAAAAAACATGTATTAACCAGTATAGTCATTTTGAAAGTAACCTGAACTTACCTAGAAAAACTAAAAATGAAATACCATATCATCCGGCCATCCCAGTCATGGAGAATGTGAAACTATCAACTCAAAATATCATATGCTCTACAATGTTTATTGCAGCACTATTTATAATAACTAGAACTGGAGATCACCTAAGTGCCCACTAATAAGGGACCAAATTAAGAAGTTGTGGTATATCCATACAAAGGAGTATCATTCAGCTATAAGGAATGATGAAATGTTGCCATTTACAGCAAAATGGAATAAGTTAGAAAAAATTCTGTGTATTAAAGCAAATCAGATGACAAAAACAAATATTTCACCTATACATAGGGGATGATTCAACAAAATACTTATAAAAACTAGCAGACACTGATAAAATGAGGTTTCTGAGGATAAGAGGGAGGGCGAAGGAGAAAGAGCTAAAGGGAAAATAAATGAAAAATGTAAAAAATACATTTCACTTCATATTAATATTACTTGAATATTAAAAAGGGTATTTTATTTAACCTGATGCCTGTCAAAAAGGTCCAAAGGTCAAGATTAGGCTAGTGAATGCACAGACTGTGAAATTAGTAGCTGTCATTGGATCATATCTTTCTGCTCTTTCAATCCTATTGGCATCTGTCCTTTTCCTATTAACAAGTGTACACTTTGTAATTATTACTGTACCAAAGACCTATTCATACCTATGTTTACCAAAGTTTATTTCTGGCAATACTTACACATTTTAAAATAGAGATACTAAATCATTTTCCTAAAATACACTGTTATAACTACTGCAGAACTAAGGTTAGCACTCTAGAACTCTAGAATCTTATTTAATAATTCTAAAATTATAAATAATTGACAAACAACCCTATATTAAATAAACGTTGGAATGATTTTTCCAAATGAAGCATAATAAAAATTTTATTTTTAGTAATTTTACTGCCCTGTGTATTAAGTTACTTAAAAAAATGAGTTGTTCATTTCACATTCAATACTAAAAGTCAAAAAAATATTTCAAATTAAATTGTGGGAGTTAAATAGATGGGTTCTCTACTTCCTTTCAACATTTACTGTGAAAATGTAATACAAGAAATTATTGAGTACTTCTTTGTGTTGTTAACTAAAATAGTCTAATAATGCAGTCTAATGATAGTCTAACTAATGCAGGATTAAGATAACAAAAAAGTGAGAAATTTAAGAAAATACTCACTTTGACTTGTTTCTACTAACATTATTGTTTTATGTAATTATTCAGTAAAATTGTCATCCAGTCCACAAACTATTGCTATGAAGACCATCTCCAGACACTATGCAACCTTATTACGTTCCTTGCACCCATATTCCCAGCTTGGAATAGTTTTAGGTTTAGTACATTCCTCTATAACAAGTCACTTAATCTTTTTTATAACATTTAATTTTTTTCTTTAATAATATTATGTAGGATTGCTGCACTAATTTTGCACACCTGACATGGGATAATTAACACCTGTGCTATGAATGGAGTTGAGGACAAGACCAGTCTTGTGTGGTTTTATAGTAAACCAAAGAATAAAGAACCATAGTCAATTTTGTGCATGATACCAAGGTGGCAAGAGACCCAATGACTTCATTTGTATGTATTGCTAGTTAAGGACAATTATTTTTGGTAAAAGAGAAGGACAAAAAAATTTAAAGCATTATATTATAGCTAAAAAATAACAGATGATGTGCTTTCTTAAATGAACAATTATATTACAAAAACAGAAGCTGTAAACTATATTCTGAATATCTGAGTGTTCACAGGTATACATACATACATACATACATACATACATACATACATACATACATACATATAGAGAGACATATAAATATATCAGTTTCAAAGTCTAATGTAACGACTTACACTTCTGAAATTATCACTGATTTGGATTTTAAGAGTCAGCAATTTGCTATGGCAATCATTTCAAGATATTTGAAGGACAGTATCTGAGTAGAATAAATAATATAGAAAAAACAATGCATATGGGTCATTGAGAAGTTAGCAAGTTAAGGCAGAAAATTGTTTAGGATAAAACTTGTCTAGAATATTGAGTTAATGTGATAGCATTTTGCAGCATATGCATGTTGAAACATCTTATGCTTTATTCAAAACTTGTGAGAACTCCTTATTTTGTTGCATGCCTTTCTCATTTCTTAAGTGTGTCTAAGAAGAAAGAAATGCCTATGTGGTTTACATCTTTATTCCTCAAGTACTCATTTTGAAAAAGATGTCGTCATAAAGGAGAAACATGAGAGAAAAAATGACAATATTGTTTTATGTATGAAGATAAAATTTTCATTAGCTTTGTTTTCGGCTACAGACCTGGATGTTAAGTACACACTAAATACAAATATGTCTATGATTTATGGGTGTTTAATAGAAATTACATAGATTTGTATGTAAACCTTATTTCTATATTTCATATCCTATTTTTGAATTATCCTCTATCATGCAAAGAAATATTTAGTACTACTGAAAAACAGGAAGTAATTAAAGTGATATAATTTATAGAAAACAAGAAGTTTAGTTTTACTGCTCCTCCAAATGGACCCTGGGGGGAGGGGAATGCTAAATTTGTTGTCCAAATATAAGCCAACCAACAAACAAACAAATAAATAAATTCAGTGGAATATTTATACAGTGGTAAAATGAATGGATTTGTGCTATATAAAACAACCTGGAAAAATCTTAATTTTTTTCCAGTTTTATTAAGATAAAATTGGCATATAACATTATGTAAACATAAACTTGCACAGCATAAAGATTTGATACATGTGTATATTGCAAAATAATTACTACAATAAATTAGTTAACATGTCTATCACCACATAAATACCATTTTGACTTCATGTGGTGAGAACATTTAAATATACTATCTTAGCAATTTTCAAGTGTATAACACAGTATTAGCTATAGCTTGTACCCTTTAACACAGCTCCCCATTTTTACTACTCCTAGTCCCAGACAACCACCTATCTACTCTGTTTCTGTGAGTTCAACTTTCTTAGATTCCACATAAGTGAGATCATGCAATATATGTCTTTGTCTGTCTGACTTATTTCACCTAACACAATGCCCTCAGTTTTTATTTGTATTTTTCAAAAATAGCGGGATTTTCCTTTTTAATGGCTGGATAATACTCCATTGTATATTTTACATATATAATTTCACATGTGTATATATTATACGTATATATAAAAGTGATATTTATATCCTATTCTTTGTCCTGCTATCCATTAATGGACATGCATGTTTTTTTTAATGTTTTGACTACTGTGGTTAATAATGCAATCAACATGGTGATGCAGATATCTCTTTAAGATGATGGTTTCAATTCCTTCAGATATATACCAACAAGTGCAACCGCTGCATCATGTGGTGGCTCTATTTTTAATTTTTTGAAGAATTTCCATACTTTTTTCCATAGTGCTGTACAAATTTATATCCTGACCAACAACGTACAATGATTTCCTTTTCTCCACATCCATGTCCTCATTACACAGGTTGTCACTTGTATTTTTTAAGTTGGCATTCTAACAAGTGTGAAATGTCTCATTGTGATTTTGATTGTCATTTCTCTGATAATTAGTGATGTTGAATACCTTTTCATGACTTGTTGGCCATTTATATGTCCTATTTAAAAATATCTATTTAAAGATGACTGAATGAAAAAGATGTGGTATAGGGCCTCCCTGGTGGCGCAGCGGTTAAGCGCTGTGCTGTGGAGCTGTTAGCAGCGGCAGCGCGAGTTCGACGCCTGGCCGGGGAGAATCCCACATGGCGCGGCAGACCTCTCCTGCCTCGCCCACTGCTCCCCTCAGCAGTGTATTTCTGATCTGCCTGTTCTGCTCCCCACTCTGTCTCTGGTGAACCCTCTCACCACCCCACACCTCTGGTCTACACCCCAGCTTGTATGCATAAATCAATCTTAAAAAAAAAAAGAAAAAGAAAAATATGTAGTATATATACACAATGGACTACTATCCAGCAATCAACAAAGATAAACTCATGTCATTTGCAGCAACATGGATGGAGCTGGAAGGGATTATGCTCAGTAAAATATGTTAGAAGGAAAAAGAAAAATACCAGATGGTATCACTTATAGGAGGAATATAGGGAAACCAAATAAAGACTCAGGAGAGAGAGAGAAAGAGAGGAGAGAGAGAGAGAGAGAGAGAGAGAGAGAGAGAGAGAGAGAGAGAGAGAGAGAGAGAGAAAGAGAGAGAGAGAGAGAGAACTAGGAGGAAACTATAAATTGGAGACATTCAGCAAAGGAGGGGAGGGAGAGGGATTAAAACAGGGCGGGAAGAGCACGAGACTATGGTGATAGTTCATGGGTGGTGGTGGACCATCTACAGAGACTATACCTGAGAGGAGAAATCAAATATTATATAAAAAAATGAACAATGATGTAAAATATATACATACATAAATAAATATTTAAAAAATATCTAGTTCCTTTCACATTTTTGAAATCAGATTATTAGTGTTTTTGTTGCATTTGTCTTGTATGAATTCTTTATACATTTCACATATTAACCCCTTATCAGGCATATGGTTTACAAATATTTTCTCCAATTCTGTAGGTTACCTTTCATTTTTTTTATTGTTTCTTTTGTCATCATAATCTTTCTAGTTTAATGTAGTCTCATGTGATATTTGCTTTTGGTTTTTGTGGTTTTGATGTCAAATCCAAAAGAAAAACTTTAAATCTTAATTAGATGAATTAGAACTGCGCTGCATATATCAATCTAGATAAATCATAATTATAAGTCTGGTTTGTGGCATGACAAAGCTCTTGCTCTTCTATACACTGCTTCTACTAACAAATGGAGGTGTAGCATTCTGAAAATGGAAGGGTAAAGAAAATGAGACATTTATGATTTTGTCTTGGCAAACTAAAAGACAAGACCTTTTCGGTGCATAAACAATCCTCCTGGTAGCTATCTAGATTAACTCTTTTTGCTTTATAAAAAAAACTGTACACCTTCCTTATAATCTTGAGTTATTTTGAAAGGCCCCTTTATAAGGCCATCTTTATATTACATTAGCCTCTATGGTATTAAAATCCAGAAAGAGGGTTGGGATGATTATTATCTCAGGTCTTTCACTAATCAATGGCTTTAAGAAATTCTATTTGTTCCCAATGTGGTCCATAAGTCTTCAACTCAGACTTGAGAAGGCTATCAGACTATGCAAGATCCATCTTACACATCTTTGGGGCATTTTTTTTTCTCTTTTCAATATCTTTCACTTTCTCTTGAATTCTATATCTTTTTCGACTTTCTATCAATCTACTTTAAGGTACACTACCAGTTGTATTTCATTTTTTACTTCTAATTATTTCCTGAGTTGTCACACATTTAAGAGTATTTTTAATTCTGATTTATTTTCCTTTACTTAAATTCTGACTTGATTTTGGTTATTTTATTAGCTCACTTATGAAACGTGGTTTCAATTTCAAATGTGGTTCTAGTTTCCTCTTTTATCTTTTTGATGTGGGATATTTACTCTTGTTCTGGGCATAATAAATTTGTATGGGATTGGACCTCATTTCATCTAAGCTATTAAATTTTATATTAAATTAATTTTTGTCAAACTTCTAAAATGAGGTGCGATTCACTTCAAAAAGAAATTTTTTTTAGTGTTTTTACACAGTATTCAGAAATAAACTGGCTTGAATTCTGGGATTTTCTGTTTGTTGTTTTGTTTTGTTTTTTTCCTCTACTTGGTCTAGATCAAGCATTGGTAAACCTTTTTCCAATAAGGGTCAAATAGTATATTTTTTAGGCTTTGCAGACCATACAGTCTCTGCCACAGTTACTCAATTTTACAGATAATACCTAAACAAATGAGCATGACTGTGTTCTAGAAGACATTATTTACAAAAATTGTGTAGGTTTTATTTGGCCCAGAAGCCATAGTTTGTTTACCTGTGAGCCAAATATAGATGTAATTATAATGAAAGCCACCAATGGAAGGCACATGTGTAATGTAAATTTTTTTAGTAGTCATATTGGAAAAAATGGCAAAATCAACTTAACATTTTATGTAGCCCAAGATATCCAAAATATTATCATTTAAACATGCTATCAAATGTTTTTAATTATTAAGAAGATGATTCATATTTTATTCTAAGTCTTTGATGTCTGGTGTGTAGCTTACACTGAAGCACACCTCGGTCCATCTTAGCCACAATTAAAAGGCTCAGTAACCACATGAGGCTAAAATTGTATTGATTAGCACAGATATAACTCAATCTTCCCTTTTCTCTTCAGTGTCTCTTGTCACCATTCCTCTTCAGTACTTATTCCATTCCATTAAAATTCTGCCCTATGGTACCCTATCCTGAAATGGAGCTCTGAAATTTCATAGACGCCTTCTATGAGAAGCTGTCTCCACATCTCAGAACTGCTTAGTGCTGGTGCCCGCATTAACCAGGTCCTGGAAAGGGCAGAATCCCTTCCATTCTCAGCTACTCTTTTCAACATGCTCACTTATACATGATGGCATTTGAGGTTCTTCTGAGACATGCAGCTGCTGGTTCTCTCTATCCTGCTACCATATTTTGTGGCTGTTAATGGTTTGCCTCTGTTCACTTTTTTAAAGTCTGTGGGGTAGTTTTCCATTTAATTTTATATACCTTTCTTCTTTATTAAATTCCTCCATCTTCATTCATCATCTCTGGTTCTGTTATCATTTCTCTCCCTTATTGTAAACTCTTTAAGTCTTGGCAAACAGAAATAAAAAACCAATGCTATAAACCCTGTTTCTTCATTAGAGATGCTGGGAGTAGTACAGGAGTCAGGACTACAAAAGCATGATGCAAACTCTAAATTGTTAGATAAATGCAAGAACAACATTTGTAGAATTTTAAAGAGAAAAGGCTGTCATAAAAGTAGAATTAAGCAACCATGGTTCAGGGGTTCCTGTATTTTAATGACTATTTTCTGTTTTCATAAAATTTTTGTATCTCTAGAAAATATTGGCTAACCATAGAACAATGTAAACTTTATAAAATTTTGAAGATGGCATTTAAATAGCTCTCTCTCTCTTTATACACACACACACACACACACTTTTTAATTCAGTGGCAAAGTGAATAGGCATTGCAGTAAATGGACATTGAAGAAAATAAGAAAATTTGGCACAACATCCAAATACTTGTTTAATAATAGTGACACCTTACCTTGGCTTTGAAACCATGAAAACTATACACAATTATCTTAGGTGTGACATTACATTTTTGTAATGATAATTTAATTTTAATTCAGTTTTATTAACATCAGATGCAACAAAACCATTCTTCATGGGCAGGCCACAAAACTCAAACACAACTCAAAAATCTATAATGATTAAAATCATTATGTAATTTATGATATTTCTACTTCATTTTGTTCGTTGCTGCTTCTATTTAATTGCTTGGGGGAAGACAGCAAGGAAGTTAATCAGATTTCCATTAAATCAAATTTTTGGAAACAGAGCTCATCTGCAACTGAAGTGTCCCCCAATCTTCTTTATCACTTAAGATTTTCAGAGGAAGCCAAGAAAACACAGCAAAAGATGTTCATTGTTCCATCTAAGCTTCTATAAATCAGGTAGTGGGACAAGGGTTTAATGTTCTTAAGACTTTTTTTTTAAAGATTTATATTTTTATGCATACAAGAGCTGGGGTGTAGGACAGAGGTGTGTGTTTGGGGGGGGGGGTGTTGACAAGATTCACCAGAGACAGAGTAGGGAGCAGAACAGACAGATCTACTGACACTGCTGGTGAGGGGAGCAGTAGGCGAGACAGGAGAGGTCTGCTGCGTCATGTGAGAACCTCCCTGGCCAGGGATTGAACTCGTGCTTCAGTGGCTGCGGATAGCTTGATAGTGCTGAGACTTAGCCCCTTGTACCACCATGGAGGCCCCTTAAGACTTTCTAAGACACCAGTGCTCTTAGGGGTTTATATTAAACCCTTAGGATTGGGGGACTCTTCAGTTGCAGATGAGCTCTGTTTCCAAAAATTTGATTTAATGGAAATCTGATTAACTTCCTTGCTGTCTTCCCCCAAGCAATTAAACAGAAGCTACAATGAGAAAAATGAAGTAGAAATTTCACAAATTACAAAATGATTTTAATCATTCTAGATTTTAGAGTTGTGTTACTTAGAGTTTTGTGGCCTGCTCATGAAGAATGGTTTTGTTGCATCTGATATTAATAAAACTGAATTAAAATTAAATTATCATTACAAAAAATTTAATGTTGCACTTCTCTATTCTATTTTAGGTGCACTGTGCATTAAATGTTACAGGAACACAGGGACTAAGAAAGCAGTATCTTGGTCAATTTCTAATATATATTATTTATCTTTAAGAAAATATTAAAAGTAAGTTTTCCTATAAAATATTCAATTAAATGTTGGAACTCCATTTCAAATTCTTTATGAAAAAAACTTTTATGCATTTCTGTGGTGTTTATGAAGTCAATGACAAGTCTGAGAAATTTGGGGTTTGATTCTAATTTCTGTAGTTTTCAAATATTTGATATATGTGGGCATACATTTACAATATATCTGAAGCACAAAAATGTTAAAATGTGAAGTATATTTAATATTAGAGAGCTAAAGTAGTAAAAAAAAATAGCTAATATGTATATCAGCAATGTGTGTTTTAAAGCATTTCAAAACATTTAATACCATAGCCCAGATGATATGTTACTCATGTCTTTATTACAAAAAGTGATCAAATCATAGAGGTAACACATACACTATAAGATTTGGTAGTTGCTATGGTAACTGTATATCTTTTACTGAACGGAGGAATAAGTAGCTACACAAATTCTTTGCAATTTATTAAGCTGGTAATTTACATTAGCTTTAAAGATAGTATGCCTGTTCATTCCTTTATTTAAATACAAATTGAAGTATACCCACTTTAATTCTTTTGAGTAATGAAACAAAATAAAAATTTACCCTATACCTTTTTAGTTTTTGTAGTTATTCTAAAGCAATAGGTAAAAAAATATATACTTCCAAGTTTCTCTCTGATACTTGGGGAATAAGGAGTTGTTTTTTAAAAATATTTTATTCTCTGTGTCAGGTTACTCAAATGTAACGTGTTTATATAACAAACTTTTAAATAGTGCTTATTCTGTGCTAGACTTTTCTAAGAACTTTATATCTATTATTAACCTTAATTCATAAAATCTTAATATCTTCTTTGTAGTGTATATCTCTCTGGAGTTTGAATCAACATTAATAGCCTGTGTAAAGGAGAGGAAAATAAATAATTTTTTTGATATATCTTTTTGGGTAACTTCTCTATTTGCATAGAGAAAAACATATTCAATATGAAGTAGTAGAATATCAAATTTGAGTAAAACAAAAATACGAGTTAAGATCGTTTCCTCTCAAAAACAGACTAATTTTTTTCTCTTCAAAGCCACATGACCCAGCTATTTCCAGTGGTTATTAACTCCCCTTAAAGATTCTAGTCCATTTTTGTTTCTGGATAGCTTTGGGTCTCCCTCCTTCACTCAGTTCATTTTTTTAATGATTTTATTTATTTTTGCCCTACCACTGGGGTGCAGGCCAAAGGTGTGGGGTGTGAGAGAATTAACCAGAGACTGCAGAGCAGAACAGGCAGATCTACTGAAGTACACTGCTGAGGGGAGCAGCAGGTGAGACAGGAGAGGTCTGCTGCGCCATGTGGGTCAGCTCCCTGGCTGGGGACCCAATGCAGGACATTGCCATGGGCCTTTGCGGTGGTAATGCTGCGACTTAACTTGCAGGCCACCAGGGAGGTACCCTCCCCCAGTTCATTTTTAAAAGCATATATTAGATCCTCCATGCTTTTTTCTGCCTCTTTGAGTTTAAATTCATTTCACTGCTGCTTGGATGTAAGCTTTGGTAATCCAGAGCTGCTACTGCTACTTCTACTTGTCAGGACTACAAAGACCTCCCACAAGGCTGGTACCCAGGCACAGGAACTTGGGAGTCTCCAGTGCTTCTCAGCCAGTGGTCATGTGCAGGTGACAGCCACTTCTCTTCCACCTTTTCAGATATTGTATGAGTGCATCTAACTGACAGAACCCAAATCACACCCAGAAACCCAGTCACCAGAAAATTTAGGAAATAAAGACTTAAAATCACTAGCCTTTCTAAATAGGATAAAGGGAAAGTAGAAATTGAAAGACCTAATTCAAGAATCCATTAAACCTGTGTAACAATTATTCTCTTTGTTAACATATGTTAACAGAAAAACTTTTTTGCCCTCCTTCCTTCTGAATGTTCCCTATCTAATTCACTACCTAACTTTTCTACTTTTAATAAAAAGTGATTTCCAGAGCTCTCACTCATCTTTTCTCTCATTCTTTCAAATACCGTCTCGATATACCATACACATACCTTGGTTTCAAATATTATTTTTCTGTGCATTTCTTTGAGTTTACTTTGACTAATCATCATAGTACCAAGATAAGTATCAGAAATATTGTAATAAATTGAAAAAGCAGAGGGTACTGAATAGACAGGGAACTGATAATGGGAACTCATGACGGGAAAACTCTTCCAAACAAGCAGTTCTAAACATACGCTTACCACCATAAGTTCCTGTTAATATATTAAAAACAAATTTTAAAAGATATGAATGAATATATAGGAGATATATTTGACATATCAATTAGAATTCTTTGGTCTACAAGTAATCCATGAAACAATCCAAACTGAATTAAATATCAAGTTGTATGTAATCTTATATAACAAAATATCTAGGGAGAAACTGGTTTTGGGTAAACGTACAGCTTAATGACATCATCAGAGAACCAGAGACTTCTTTGTTTAAATGCAGGCACAACTATGCACAGTGAATCTTTATGGAGCAAAACCTTTCTACAAAGCCCTTAGGAACTATGCAAAGTTCAAATTCCATTGGTCACAATTAAACTATATGTCCATTGCCACCACCAAGAAAGCTGGGGAAGTGATTCATTTTTTTTTCAGTTTCTATATCAGGAGGGAAACTAGTATAGCAAAAAGACAAAGATATTGTTGGGCAAAAAGACAACAGTGCAGTCACTCTATTTAAATGTTAATATTATATGGAATCAGGATAAATTACAAATCCTTGTAATAAATTCTGGACAAAATAATTGAATAGCCTTTATAAGAGACTCAATCCAACATAGATAATTTTAAGATCTTTATTTGAAATCTAAACCTATTTTTGGAGGTGGGGGGGTCCAAGATAAAGTGGTATATAAAATACAAGGGAAAGAAAGACATGGGTTGGGTTATTAATCTGCAAAAAGAACATATGAGTATAAAATATGTAATTGCTCAAAGAAGTGAACTTTAGGGAACAATGAAAGGTACACTTAACCTTAGACTATTTACAGTTTAGACTAGGAGGGCTCTCACTAAATTTGAGAAGCTGGAAAAGCTTTGCCTAGAGAAGAAAAGAGTTATGGCCCTGCCTTACATTAGTATTGTATATGTGTTGAGAGTGATTTTCTAGGGCTAATCTAGAAATATCTCATATAAGCAAATCAATAGGGAAAACAAATAGCAAATTTGTTCATGTAGCCTATTATTTTAGAAACTCTTATTATTTTCCCTGTTAATATAATTTTCTTTCCCTGTACAGCATAAACCTCCATTTTATTCCCATTTCACAAAATTTTTTTCTCATTTACTTTTCCCTGAATTCTACATTCCTATTTTGCTTAAAGATTTTCTTCTGTCCTGGTTTGCCTAACTTTTTCCCTTTTTCTTTCCTCTATATTTGCTTATTAAATTGGCTCTCTTCATCTTTCTTGACTCATTTTTACATTTCCTTTGTTTTCTTTTTCCTGGAACTGAAGGTAAGGTGTTTCCATTATAGGGATAATAGTGACACATAGTCAAAAGGGGCCATTTCTGTTCAGAATTTCTGAAATAACTAGAAATTCCAATGAGAGAAAAACATAAATAAATTTATATCCATTTTTAGTTCAACTTTACGGGTAACTCGAGTGATTTTTTTCAGCATTTCTCAGTATTACTTACACATCCTTCCTTTAGCTAAGTGTCTCCAATATTAGATACATTTTGAACAGTTAGATTTCACTTTTACAAAGCCAATTTTGTTTAAGTAAGAGAATACCTATGACACTGGTTCTCTACTAGATTAAGTACAAAAGAAAAACAGACCAAAGTAAGGCAAATGAGAGTATAATAGAAGGGGAAAGAGAGGAGGAAGGACAGAGAAAATCTTCCTTCAAGAACAAGGTATGGTTTTATAATAGATATCTTATAGATTGGTGACATCCAAATCTGATTCCCTCAAGACTGTGTTGTCTCCAAGACATATGATGGTCTCCATGACAACAAAAAATATCACATTCATCACTATACCCATTGCCATTGGCTTGAACCATTGACAGGTGCATTCTTCAGAGCAGTGGGTCTCAGTAGGAGTGACTTTGCCCCTCCCCCACTGTGGAGACATTGTACAATTTCTAGAGAAATTTTAAATTAAAACTGGGGAGGGGGAACTACTGGCATCTAGTGGGTAGAAGTCAGGATTGCTGCTAAACAAACATATAGGAAAATCTTTATAACAGAGTTATCCGATTCAACTATCAGTAGTGCCCAGGATAAGTGACAATTCTTTTTAAAAAAGGCATTTATTTTATGGTTACAGATTTGTTAGAGAATCTTAAAAAAATATTTTCTAAAATAAGCATGTTCATGTCCATAACAATGTGTTTTCTAATACCATAGTTGCAAAAATAGCTAAGGTTACTGGAGAGACATGTCTTTTCTCCTGTCAGTTGAATAGAGACTCCTTAAGAGTGGGACTTTTTTGCTGTTACTGTAGTTCACTGATAACACAAAATAGGCACTAAATAAGCATTTATTTTTCTTGCATAAGTGAATGCCTACATATGGTTAAGTTACCCCAATTTCTTAAAAATTAGTTTTTTATGGATGTTTTTGTCCATCCTTCCAGTCTTTAAATTTATTTTTAGATGCATTAGTAAATCAGACAATTAGTAGGGTTCCTATGCCCATAAACAAAATAGATGTGTAAAAACGCACAAATATTGTAATTCAATTTTAAGAAATTCATAGACATATTGAAAACATACATAAAATTCCAGTAAGTCCTTACAATTCCTAAGTCCTAAGAGTAAAAATTAGCAAACCTATTAAACCAGAAATGCTATAGACAAACAAGTATCCAGCTTCTTTAAGATTTGGTAAGCCTAGATTACAAAATAGGAAAAAAAAGAAAATTATTCTAACCAATCTAAATCAACAAGCTACCTGTCAAATTTTATGCCTATGGAAGGGAGCTCACTGTATTTTATTGCTCTGAGATCTGAAGTACTCTATAAATGTAGAGATGTATCTTCCCACTTAACAAAGTGGGATCTTTGTTAATCTATCTGTAGCAAAGAAAGATCTTATATTAGCTCTCTTACATTAACTTGGTTAATTACAAAGATAAACCATGCTTCACTTACTTATGACCTTTTTTCAAGGGAAAGGCAAAAGGAGTGTGATATGTCTACAGGGGGATTATTTTCTATTGATGGGTGTCTGTTGACAAAATCCTTATCATTTCTTGCCAATTTTCTCAAAGAACATTGTGACAACTGCTCACAGCAGGCAGAGTCAGACTCCAGAATTGATTTTGGCAATCTGTATTGATCATATTCTTGATGATCTTTAGAACATCTTGCTGTCCCAGACTTTACTTATGTCAAGGAAAATTAACAAACCTATCTGATATTGGTATGCTATGACTTTACCAAATCTTGAATTCTGAAAATAAAAGCATAGAAAGTTAATTATAATTGTCATCAATATTTAAGAGCAATTTCTAGCCAAAACGCATCAACAAGCTAATAGAACATTTTATGAAAATGCTGTTCTCATTTTATTCTGCTGCATAATGATTTTAGAGGTTCATAAAATAAAAATGAATGATAGAAAAGTTTATTTTTGAGCTTTTTATTGCACTTTTTTTGTGCAGGAAAATGAAAAGGTATTGAAGGTTGTAATGAAAAACTGAAAAGAAAGTAAAGAAGGAAAGAGGCGACAATGAGAAAATGGGATAGAGAGTCTTTAAATGTTTGCCATATCTTCCTGGTAAGATACAAGAAACGCGATATCAGAAAACTAATTACAGAAAAAAGAGAAGAGGCAAAGGTAACTTTGATTTAAATAAATATATCTGTGTGTATGCCTACATCTGTGTTCATAAATACACATATTGGTGCATTTTATTTATTCAGCATTTAAGATAACAGGACTATATGTTTGCATATATTTTCTTTGTATTCTTGTATAATTCTCATCTTATAGAGGGAGAAAATACAGTGCAAAAGATTGTGATGACTAAGATGTCACCCAGTCAGTGGGAATAATGGAGAATCCCTAGATTTTTTTTTTTTTGAGATTTAATAAATGATCTATCCATTTACTTGAAAAGTATTTTCTGAAAGCTAATATATGTACTCAGACATAAGACAGTGCATTTCTCTCATTTAAAAAAGAATTAACCTAAAAGCCTTGACTTTGAAACCCACATTTCCTGATTAAATGGCTTGTGCTAGTGTACTCTTCAAAGATAGGAGAGGGCCTCGATAGAGGATCAGTGACTTATCTGTCCATTTTCTGGCTTTATTAGTTTGAGTCAAGAATGTCTTCAGCATGCATACATTAAGTCAGACTTGTAAAGTATATCTCGAACATTAGAGTTTTATGTTAATTCCTTTTTTTCAAATGAATTTGGCCAAAAATGTTAACAAAATTGGAAACAGCTGTGTTAAGAAACTACTTTCTTTTCCACTTATAGTCTTGTCGACCAATATAAACTTCATCATTTTAGTGGAGCTTCTCCCCCACATCCAGATGTTATGGATTTCTCAATAATCCTCAGCAAAATTTGCCAAACCCAACAAGAAGTTTTAACATGTAAATTCAACACATTGTTTCATGCTCATCATGGCCTTTTCTCCATCAACCCCATCCTCATCAGATTTCAGATGCTCGGCAGTTGACACAGCTACAGCAAAGGACTCTGAGTCATCATCTCATTGTGGGATGGGTTTCTTTTACATTTTTTTTTGTCTGATTCATGAACTGCTTTTTGAAAATCTAAAAATGGTTCATGAATTGCTTGGGAGTTGGCAAAAATTAATAATAATGAGCCCATTTTGAGTACACTGAAATGAACTGATTATCATTGCAAGCTGTTGCTAATTTGGATTCTTGATGGCAAGAAAGGGATCTACAGGAGCCTTTTCACTTGCAAGTAGGACAGATTTCATGGTGTGGCAGAGAAAACACTTTGTAACCTTTACCTCTTTGTTTCCTTTAGGATTATGAGATATGAAGGAATAATAAAGCTGTTTTTGACACTGTTTTTTTTTTTTTCTTCTAATCACACTGGGAAAATGATATAACCTAAGGCCATTCTATGCAAGTGGTAAATGCAGACGTACCACTTAATCCAAGAATAGAGCTTGGATGTTTGTGCAAATGTTAAGAGATCATGTTCTGCAGAATAAGCATGGATAACTTTGGTTATTTTATCCTAATTTATTACTCCTAAAATTTTAGTTTTGCTCATATCAGTTTCTAACCATTTTCCCCTAAACTTTCAAATTTATTGGCTTCAGCAGCATGCCTCAGTCAGTTCTTTCTCTGGTTAAAGAAGGTTGAGAATTGCTTAACATACTTTAAAAATACAAGGGAAAAGTAAAGATTAGTAGACCACAAATAATACTGACATATCAGAAATGACATTATTGAAATATCAAAATGATTTTGTCTTAATTATAGGAAATAAAAAGAGTAAACAAAACCAAAACAAAATGAAAAGGAAATCTGTTTGACTTCCCTTGAACTTATAAAACAAAACATTTCAAAATCTTGTTTTCATAGTAATCATGTACCAATAGCCACGTTTCCTGTTCTGACACCAAGTAAGCGATCTCTGAAAACAGTAACCTATAAATAAGGAGAGAGACACTCAGCAGGTGGGAGGGGAGCGTAAGGGCACAAAATGGAGTAGAAAAGAACACAAGGGACCACGGAGATGGATCACAGGTGATTGGTGGTGGGTTACCCAAGGGGAATACAAAATGTAAAAGACATAAATAACAATAAAAATATATGTATATAAAAAAACAATAACCTATAAATAGAAAATAATTATGAAAGAAATAATTTGAGCTCATAGTTGACTATTCAATGGGATGAACTGCCATGACAAGTTGAATTATAACATACAAAATACTGCAAATAAATAATTTTTGCACTTAGATAAATCAATCTATCCTTCAGTCTGGTGTACTATGAAAAAATTAAACATTTTGACTAAAACTACTCTTAACCAGCTACATATTGGAAGGTAATGAAAACTTCTTGCAGGATTGGAGAGTTCTGCATAATACTGTAGAGTTCCTTCATTCCACAATTTTAAAAAAATTTCTAAATTGTCCTATTTGATGTTTTTCTTAGATTATTTATCTTAAGTAAATAGTACAATAAAGTTTTGAAAATGGTAAGTGCACATTGACAACATATGTAATTGCAAGAATTCAACCATAATTTAAAATTTTTAATCAACACTTAGCAACAAAAATTCTCAGATATCACATTAAGAAAACAAGAAAAAGATATTAAGTAAAACAAGAAATGTCTGGAAAATGTCAATTTGATAGAAGATGGCAAAGTGAAGTGAAGTTCTTGGATTAGAAGTGGTACCTTTATTTGATGTTGAGTAAAAATAGACATATGAATCTAAGCCTTGGCAAGGCAATTTCAAAGTCTTTATTTTATTTTTTGAGTATCTGAGACTTTACTACATCCAGAAACACTCCTAGAAATCACAATTTAAAGCAGGTAGTGTTTCACTCTTTCTTACAGGATATATAAATGCCAAACTGTGCTACAGTTTAATGCAGAAAACTGTTTCATTCTCAATGAGAGCTTTAAGTGTGAAAGGAACTAGAAATATCACAGAGCATGCATAGAAATTTAAATAATTTACAGTATTTCTAAAAGAACTTAATAATTTTTAAAAACCTCTAGCATAGCTGTTAATTTAAAAAACCCGAATGCATTGTCCCATTAAATAAAGGTCAAAGCATTCCATCTTTTAAAAAATGTGCTAGACTTTATCATGAGCCAGAGTTAGGGTGTTGGGGGTGGGGGGCAAAGATAAAAAGAAGGATCTAGGAATTGGGCTCTTTAATTCTACTCTCTGCCACCTACTAGATAGGTCACTCCAGATCTGTTTTCTTCAAATCTTACTTTTTCTTTTGTATCTTTTAGGGTCAACTAATATTAGAGGAAAGAAGTTTATATGGGGATTGAGAGGTTAGGTAAAAAAGAAACATTTATATTAGTATTAAAAGAAAATTCTATTTAAATCTCTGACTAAAACAAAATTTTTAAAATTATGTTGAATGTTTAGGCCCTCTGGAAAATAAAATGATCATTTCCATCTCTCAAAAGCTAAGATTCATACCTCTTATTGGTATGCTACTTGATTTTTGTAGCTAAGAGGTTGCTGAAAGAAATGAAGTATGAAACCAAATATACTCTTTGGCTTGCAAATCACTCAGGGTGGTCTGGCAGATCTCTGAAGTACACAAGAGAGTTTCTGGGAGAAGAGGCTGCAACTTATAGGAAACAACAGAAAAGTATAATGAAATGGAGACTTCATTGTGCAATGTCTGTTTTAGAGGGAGAATATATACATTTGCAAAGAATTCTCCCCCTTAAGTCTGTTCCTTTTCATGTTATCTCCCTCTTCACAGTCACGTTTTACACGTTTCCTACTTTTTTGATTCTGGCTCTACTTCCAGTCTGCTGAATATGGGTATTCCTGACCAGTACATGAATGTACTAATTCACCATTGTAGTGCTAGAATCAACAAGCCCTAGTCCGGCAGTCAAATATGACCCACTGCTTTTTTATATGACCCTTGAGCTAAGAATGAGCTTTATGCTTTTTTAAAATATTAAAGATTCATTTTTTTTGCATATTAAAAATCATGAAATATGAATTGCAGTGTTCATAAAGTTTTATTGTAATACAAATATGCCATTCCTTTAGCTCATATTTATGAATGCTTTTGTATTTACAATGGCAGTTAACTAGTTTCTTCCAAGATTATTTGGTCTGAAAAATCTAAGGCATTTATTTTCTGCCCTGGCCAGAAAAAACTGCTCAATCTTGCAGGGGTCACAACAAAAGACACCAAAGTTTTACCTTAGTTCCGATTCCTTTACTTTAGGAAAAGATACCAACAGCTTTCTATAATTTAGGTTGGAATTCATGCAGTTTTTCTTTATCAGAACTGTATATCAAGATATCAATTATCTTTTGCACCAAAGGAAGAAGGAATTCATCATCCACTTTCCTGTTTAGTTTTATGATTTTACATTGTTGGAACTCACTCCATACTTATAATTTGCCTATATTCCCCAAATTCTTATAGATATATCAATTTACAATTATTTATGTGCTATTCCAAAATTCAAAAAGCTTTGCCTTGGATTATGTTGTAGGCAAAATTTTAGAACTGATTTTATCTACTTTATCATCCTAATTTTGCCCATTTAAGGATGTACATTTCTACTGCAGAGATTTTAATGGGCTAGATAAGAGAATTAAGAGATACTGTCCCAGATTCTGTGGGTAGGTTTTGTAATATGAATTATCTGAAGAACATTACCTTCCTAAATTCTGAAAAAAAAAAAAAAAGTCTTACATGCATGTGGTCTCAAGATTTCAACTCAGGGATTGTGGACATATGTCCTCAAAGTAATCATAACCATACAGAACTTTTGCTTCTCCATTCTTCCTCACACCATGCCCATGTCAGGAACCACCAGTTCCTCAGTGCTAACTGTAAAATACATTTATAAGCACTTCTTGTCATCTCTACCATTATCACTCTAGTCTAAACTATGATCTTGTCTTGTCTGGGATGTCACAATAACCTATAGCCTATTGGTCTTCTCTAATTTTGGTTTCCCCATAGTGAATTCTCCATAATCAGAGTATTCTTTTTTTTTTTTTAAGTATATATTTCATATCACTATTCTGGTCAAAACCTTTTGGTGACTTTCCATTACACTTGAATTTCAAACTTTAATATAGCCCAAAAAGTCTACAGGATCCACCACAATATGGACTTTGCCTAGGGACCTCATTTTGCACCACTCCACCCTTATCAGCTAATTTTACCATGGCCCTTTTGTTCATTTCTGTCTCAGAAATTTGTTTTTATAACATCTTATTTGGAACTTTCCTCTTCCAGATTTTAAGATGAAAGTATAATTACAAAACTATAGAAATGATGCTACATGACTTCCAAGGACTATAGCATGCCCTGACCTATGGTTATCTGAAAGCCACTCAGTAGGTTCCTGAAAGTTTGCCAGAGCAGAAGACACTCCTTCAGGCCAAAACTCCTGAACAAGCAAACAGGTGTCTTTCCCAGAAACACAGAGGTGTGTTTCAGTCTATCTCGGCAGTATCTCAGGGATGGAAGTCTGCCAAGAAAGGTGTCTCTGATGGTTATAGTTTCATGGAACCCAGGAACACAGGTCCCTCTAGGGTCTACAGCCAGGAGATCAAGAGGGTGTTCCACGGCTGACAGCCACAAAAGCTGGGTGACCATACTTTAAAAGTGAATCACCAGAAGCCTGTAGAAGCTTCCTTCTGAGAGATACCGGCATTCTAGAATGCAGCAGAGGGAGAGTGCAAAGATGGTATCCTTCAGCTGAAGCTGCTCAAAGAGTGAGTGCAAAAAATGGTGTTTGCCTTTTTAGGCAAAGGAGAAAACAAAAAGGGAAAAGAAAGTAACACTTTCCAAGGCGGGGCAAGTCTGAAAGAACTGGTGGGACTCAGCCTGGTTACACAATGAAGATGGCACCCACCAGCCTCTCTTCTGGAGAATGGCCAGCAGGCCTCTGCTCCACAGCCCATTGCTTTAAAACTATCAAGTTGGCTTTTCTTACGAAGTGTGAGTGCAGTCCACAGGGAGGCCTCTGCCCGGAGCCCCAGGCTGTGCCTGTGTGAGCTCTTTAAGCTCCGCCTCTGGGTTTGCCGCAGCCCGTGGGCCTTGGGGCAGGGGCCACGTGGGCTTTCTTGGCCTGATGCCTGCGAGGCTCCTCTCACAAGTGCAGGCTTAAAAGTTCGGCTGTCCAGTGTGGAGTCTGTACCCTCTGCACCTCAGGGAGAAGATCCGGTTTCGAGGTCCTTTCAAATCCAGGTTGCGGCCCTGAGGGGTAGGGTTTACGACCAGGTAGTGTCGGAGCTGCTCCTAACTGCTTCGATGTGTTTTTCCTTTCCCCTTGTCCTCATCTGCCCCGCAAGGGAAGGAGTCACTTCTCTGGTTTTTATTTTCTTCCGGAGAAAATGACTCCGTAACTGGCTTCACCTGAGTCTGTGCGAGGAGGTGCTTGAGGAGCGGCCTGCCTTGCCGCCATCTTGAGCTGGACCCACTTGCTCATGGAGGCGCCATTCGGGAACCCCGACTCCCTGGAGGGCGCGTTCTCCCCTGCTCCTGGAGGAGCGGTCGTTCTGCTTCCCAGTAATAGAAAGGTAAGAGTTAAAACTGCTTATTCCTCTAAGTCTTTTATTCCAATATGCTGCCTCTGATCCTCGGAAGTACTGAGAGAAGCAGCCTCTGTTGCTTTACATCCGGAAAGACACTGAGGGGGATAAAATAGATTCTTTTGTGTCTACATGAAAATAAGAGATGTGGGAAGAGAACATAGACCCCTTGAATTATTGAGACTAATAAATATAGAGTTGAAAACTGAACAGACCTACTATGGAGAGGCAGTTTGTACCGTAGAGATGTTTCTAGTGCCCGCGAGTAGAGTCCCGCCTCTAACGAGGGTTTGCAGAAAACCCCTTCTCCGTTTAGTCACTGAATGGAGAAACAGGGAACGAGTGTTTGAGCATCAAAAGATTTCCATTGGAGTAATAGTCAGTTTGTGATTCCATTTTAGAATATTCATCATTAAGACCACTCTCCAGAATCACAGATCAATGAGAATAATTACAGGCGTTTTTAACTGTAAAAAATAGAAACGATCTAAGTGTATGACCAAAAAACTCTTATGATTTTGTTTGATTTTAAATTAATTTCTAAATTAATTCGGAAAAGATACAGCATTTTAAAATGATGTTTTCTATTTCAAGCAATAATAGGCATTGTTCCTGTGTTTAAAATTTTATATATAATTTGCAAGTGTAAGTGTGATACGTAAATTTTCACTGTAAAAGACAAACAAAATTCATAACCAAGGAAAGCCCCTTGAATTTCACTTAATTCTAGTTCCCTCCTTAGAGAAAACCATCTGCATGCAAAAGGTATCTATTATACCAGAAAAAGGCCTGTGCAGCTACCTATAATATTTTTGAACATATGAACTACATACAGTTTGGCTTCAAGTAAATGATATTATATCTTGAATTTTATAATTTTATTTTTCAAACGTACTATGCCTTGAAGAGCTTCCATATTTTGAATGCTCATGATATGTAATATAACGAAGTTGTCATAACATGGATGTATTGTAGTTTCTATCATAATTCCCGTTAGAACTAAATTTTCTCCAGTTTTTTTCCTATTATTTCCAAGTAATAGTAAGTATAACGAACATAAACAACCTGTGATGTATTATAATTTTCACTCTACATGAAAGTCTGTTTTTAATTGTTGTGGTTGATATGTTTGATATAAGTCGTGGTATAATGATTTTTAAAAAGTAATGGTTTATTATGTTTCCGTATTTGCTAACAGAAATCAGGCTTCCTTTGTTTTCTCTGGTAAAAGGTGTGCATACTTTTTCCTTAGCATTTTCACATCTAGAAGTTTAAAGCTGCAATCTGTAATTGTCAATGCCAAAAATAAAATTTTATTTTCATTCCAGCATTATTTATAGTGAGAAAAATAGTTGAACTACCTTAAAATTTCTTGAATACTTTATAGTGGGTGCAAAAGCAGGGCCTTTAGTTTTATAATTTATTAAGGAAGATAGGAAATGTCTTATTTGGATCGCATTGCCAAAGCACAGTAGGATTCCAGATATGTTTGATAATTTTTTTTTAAGTTATGTTTTGCCCTGGAAGATTGTAAAAACAGAGTTGTTTTGAATATGAGCCATGATATTTTTAGTGGTTAACTTTGAGCTTTGAAAATCTAATTAGAAACCTTCAAGGTATGTCTTGTGTTGTTATTTTTATTGGTATTTATTGGTATGTTTTTTTAAATGTCTAAATTCAAATATATTTGCTTGGTAAGGACACTTTTACTATTTGGGTAATAGTTAATTTAATCAGCTGAGAAGGGAGAGGGAGATGAAATACTATTTTCGAAGGGCAGTATTGAACAATAAAAAATATAAACTGCTTTAAAAATATACAAATTGTTTTATGATTGATGCTTGATGACAAATATTACAAAGTAGATTTCTTCAGGTATTCAAATTACTGTAGCTGATATTTTGATTCCCTGGATCAAAATACAAAGTGAGAGAAGGGCTGAGATTTGGAACTGAAAGAGATCATATTTTAGGATAGTATCTATTATCTGTGATGAAAAGATTCCCAGCAACAAAGAGGCAGACCTGGGACAATGGTCTTGTGTAATTTTGGACAATGGAATTTTAAAAAGGGGTACTTACGTGGATGATAGATTTTCTGTTTGTGTGTCATTTCTTTTTGGAGCCCTAAAGTCTTTACTAATTTTATTAACCACTACATTCAAGTAATACTCTTGTGTTGGTACAAGCTTGGAAAGTATGAAATCACTTATATTCTTATTTTGAAATAAATCATACTGCAAAAATCTGGGATAGCATGTAGATATATGGTAATGATATGCCAAGAGATACAGTCAAAGGGGAAAAACGTAATAAAGTAGATTTTTTGGATTCCAAGAAATATTTGGGAGTGCATTATCTTTCCTTCAAGTTCTTTGGATGGAGTCTCTAGGAGTACATCTTTGAGCTTTAAAAGGGAGGGTAATCTCAATGCTTACAGGATTTAAGGACTCTCTGATGGCTGAATTACATTTTTGAAATATGTATTTTTGGGAACTCTGTGGATAGCAAGGTTTCTGGGTCCTGTATATTTGGTAGTATATGTTAACTTCACATAATAAGCACTGGTGATTGCTTTGGGAATCTTGTACTATGACTGCTTTTCTCAAAACTATTTATATGTTGCACTAATCTTTTATGACATTTACTATTGAGAAGAAAATCTGACTAGTGTCATTTTGCTTCCTTTGAAGATAATCTTCTCATCTTTGATGCTTGTATAATTCTTCCTTTGCTCCTGAGATGTAAAAATACCACCCGTTTATTTCAGGTACTTATTTATTTTACTATTCAGCCTATGACTAGGTTAATTCTTTTGATTTGGATCTTTATTTTATTACATTCAGAATATTTTAGATTATTATTAAGGTGCTTTGGGCCTAATAAGCAAAGCAATTATTTGCCTAGGTTATAGATAGTGATTTGGGTGGGCTCAGGGATGACTTCAAAGGTAGAGCTTGTGTGGCCTGATAGTGTCCTTGCTCTTAGAAGTAGAGCTTTCCTATACTTTAGGATAGAATTAGCTGCTTTCCTATACTCAAGGGTGGAAGTATCAATAGCTTCCTTGTGGTGACTGCAAAGAATGGATCGCTATGGGAGAAGCAATGTGTGTTCCATTTCAACTCTATATCCTCTCAATTTTACCCTTTATTTCATAGAGTATGTGTTATATCATTTTTGTTTGTTTGCTTTTTACATGAAGCAGAGTTCTTAATTCTAAACTGTCTTCTCTTTTCTGTATTCAGTATTTTTAGAGAAGATTTTTTTTTTAATTTTTTTGTCTGCTTTATTCACAAAATTCACAGTAGAGCCCTAAAAAAAATCAATAATGATTACTGAAAACAGACAATTTTGTGGCATTATTTTTCATTTACTGGTATCTCCGTGGCCATGTGGAGACATGGTCCTCATTCCTCCTTGAAGCTTCAGAGGACTCTGCTGTGTTGGTTCCACCAGGCCTCTGTCAGTGGGCAGATTGGTTATTTCCATTTTGTTATTTTAAATACTGCCTCAGTGTATCAATCTTTTCATATTTTTGCCACTGTGTCTCTTGGACACAGCGGTATTATCCCACTCGGATATCCCACTCGGCACCCACTCAGCATTGCCGCAGACTGTAAGTGCGGCCTGCATCGGGCTGTGATGTCAGTGTTGTCCCACCAGGAAGTTGGGACAGTGGCTGTTTCCTCCCCCCACCCCCCACTCTCCATCCCAGTCTGGCCAATAAATCCTTTTTTTTTTTTTTTTTGCCACTCTAATAAGTAATACGTGTCTTTTAAAGAAAAAAATTTTATTTAATTTATGTCTTTTACATTATTGTGTATCACCCCGTGGGTTTCCCACCACCAATTTACCTGTGAATCATCACCATAGTTCCTTTTGCTTTTTCTCCTCATTTTGGTCTCTCTTCCTTCCCCTTTCCTATAGAATGTCTCTTATTTGTGGTTGTCTGCTAGTTTTTGCTTTTGTTATGTTTTGTGTGCTATTTTCTCCTTCTGATTTCTCATTTGGCTCTCTTATATTCCGCCTATAAGTGATACCACTAGATATTTTTCTTTTTCCTTCTGGCTTATTTCACTGAGCATGATCCCTTCTAGTTCCATCCATGTTGTTGAGAATTGCATTAATCATTTTTGATTGCTGAATAGTACTCCATTGTATACATATACCACATTTTCTTGATCCAGTCATCAATTTTGGGGCATTTGGGTTGTTTCCATGTTTTAACTATTGTAAATAGTGCTGCAATAAACATAGGTGTTCATGTGACCTTTTGAAATACTGTTTTTGTGTCCTTTGGGTATATTCCTAGGAGTGGAATTGCTGGGTTGTATGGAAGCTCCATTTGTAGTTGTTTGAGAATCCGCCATACAGCTTTTCATAGAGGTTGGACCAGTTTGCAGTCCCACCAATGGTGTAGGAGTGTTCCTTTTTCTCCACATCTTCGTCAGCATTTGTTGTTTTCTTTTTTTTTAATGTATGCCATTCTTGTTGGTGTAAGGTGGAATCTCATTGTAGTTTTTATTTGCATTTCCCTGATTATGAGGGATGTTGAATATTTTTTCAAATGTCTGCCATTTGCACTTCTTTGGAGAAGTGTCTTTTAAGTTCTGCCCATTTTTTGACTGGATTTTTTGCTTTGTTTTTGTTGAGTCATGTGAGTTCTTTGTAGCTTTTTGTGATCAAACCCTTGTCTGTTGTATGAAGTGCAAATATTTTTTGACTGTAACTTGACTGCTGTATTTACTTTCCTTTATTTTGCAAATTTGTCATAGGCACCAAGTTGCTTATTGTTAAGTTTACTGACTTTCCTTAGAGTGGAAGTGTGGACAGGTTTTATGATTATATGTATTAAGTGGCAGCAGTATCCTTTATTTTTTACTGTGGCCAATATGGTCACTGAAAATATTTTCACCTGAACTTGAGTCATGAATTCCCATGATACAATGACTTGACTAAGTCACCTACACAGAAGTCAACCTATAACCACCAGGGGTGTGAAAGTCAACATTACCAGCTCTTCATGGTGTCTCTCTTTGTCTCACTCATGATGATGATGAGTCCACTGCAAATGGCCTGACTTTCCAAAACAAGGTCCACGAAGTGACTTTCACAGGCTCCTTCTTGTTGCTGCTCCTCACACTTGTGCTTTCTTCTTCAGCAACAAATGTGTGAATGTTGAACAAAGTCTTTGCTATTGATACACAGCAACAACCACCAAAGATACATGCCTCACTGCCGGCTCTCACTTAAGCTGTACCTTTATACATTACAACAAGTTAGGGGCGTGCTAGTGCATATCCCTTTGCTGTTTTCATTATGCAGATAATCTGTGTGGATTCAGGCATGTTTTAGTGTTATATTTATAAGAAGTTATTTGAAGAAGCTTCCAGGTAGAATTGTCATGTCAGTCATTTCCCCAATTTGCTCCTTATTAATAAATTTTGTTTTCTTTTCCCAAGGCTGCTTTTCTTGTTTGCCTAATGAATATTTGGAAAGGGGTGTTTTGTCGGCAGTGAGGCACGTATCATGGTATGACTAGACCATGTGTATTAGAGCTGCAGGAATTTCTTTGGATTATTTGGATCACAAAGGCAGCACCCTTCTTTAGTTTCCTACCCTTGTAGATTTTCTCCCATGTTAATATGCTATTAGTAATTACAGTGGAAAAGGAGAGAGAACATTTGTTCCTTTATCACTTTCATTTCCCTGAAGCCCTCTTATTACTCAGAGAAACAAATTTAAAACTCAAAAATAATTTATTTTTGGAAGTTACCTTAAATCTCTTAGGAAAGAAGAAAAGCAGATAATGAATAGACCCTATGATTTGAAACAAGGCTTATTTACCAATTCCTACAAAACAGAATGTGTCTAATTTACTACGACACCAAGTATTAAAATTTCACTTCACGTACTCTCCATTTTATCTTCAAATTACGTGTATTCCTTATTTAAATCTTCATTTTCTAATCTAATCTAAACAATGGCTATAAAGTATTGAAAACTTGTAGATATTTTAAAGTAAAGCAGTCTGGCAGAAAGAAATTTTTCTGGAAAAGGAGACACAGCATTAACTAAGAAGAGATAAAGAATCATGGAGCATGTTTAGGGAGTGTGGCTGAAGTTGGATTCAGTGGGAACATGAATGGAATAGAAGCTTATGTCAGTGACTAAATATCTTGTTTGAAGTTTTGACTTTTTGGGACAGGTTATAGGAAGTCTCTCAATTACACTTAATTTCAAAAAGCAAAGGTCTGTGCTTGGTAATACCTATAAATTTGCTGTTGTTCCTTTTTTTTTCCCCACTCCCTGTGATTTTGCTGATTTTGCTGATTCTCATTCTTAATCCTTTTAACCAATCCTATCCAACAGTTTTCCGTTTTTTTGCTGTAAAAGTGGTTTAATGCTCAGAGTGAGAAAAAAAGTACTTCGTATATAATGCCTTGAATTTTTCCAATGAAAGCTGTATATAATTCAAACAGTGAAATGGGAGATCACTGAATATGTTTATATAACCTGTGTACCTGTATGATAATCTGAAAGTCTGAGATACACAGTAAGCAAAATGTACTCCACATTCATTATGGCAGTATCCCTGAAAGACAGAGAGAAAGGAAAAGCATTAACAAGGAAAATTATTGTAGAATGAGTTGAATATAGAGAGTTTTCAAGACAGAGTGTGCAATATAGTTGATAGAAGAGTCTTATAATGAAGTTAAGAAATGTTAGGAAAAATTTTAGAACTGTGAAAAATTAAAGGTCATTTTTATCAAAGTATGAGTGACAAAACTGGAAATGTTAAATTTATATCACTAGTAAAACAAATTTATGTTTCAGAGTTCAATAAATATAATAGAAGGGAAACTTATTAGTAACTAAAGAGAATTTTGAAAAGCACTGTTAATCTAGAGATACTGATTTTATGAAAAATTGAAAAGATTTAAGTAGGAATAGTTAATTTTAGTTATTTCTAGAAAGACATTTAAAATTTAAATATTTACAAAGTGAAAAATGGAAACCAAAAGTAAGAAAAATGTGGTGCTTTCTATATATGTATATACATGTGTACAGTATACACACACACAGAAAAGGATAAAAGAGAATAAAAATGCAACAGGTGTTTTACCACTTATATTTCTATTTGCAATTTTAAAAAGAATAAATAACCAATCTACCAGAATATAAAAAGAGTGCTACCTCTTTGAATTTAGTCAACTGGAAACCTAATGATTCCAGTTATGTTGTCAATATTTTATTGAAAAAGAAACACCTTTTTTTTCCCCTGGGACAGCTGATTTATATTAAGCTGAGGGATAGTTTGCATTTGGAAACAATAGAATCTCTTAATCCCAAGTCAGCTGCAGCCAGGTAGCCAGTGGAAAACCAGATACCATGTGAAGAACAGAAAGAACATTAGTTTTGTGTTTACTTAGGACACTTACTGGCAAGTGACAGAAGCAGAGAATAAATTGACTTAAACAGCAAAAGATATTTATTGGAACGAAACTGAAGTGCATCGAAGATTCAAAGCAATATCTGCAGGCACTAGACCACTTCTGGGGAATTTTGAGATTTATAATGGGGCCTTTATACTGGTTACCTTCACATTTTTACTTTCCCCGGCAGTGGAGTATGGCTGTAGGCAGTGCAGTGACGATGATTGTTGATTTAGTGATAATGTAGGGGAAGGACATGTAGGGTAAACGAAAGAGTCATCAGGTTTTTCCGCCCTCCCATCAATGACAGACCTCTGCAGGCCTACACGCATGCCTGATGGCGGGCATCTGGAGTAGTGTGTGGGACCGTGTGAGTGGGTGCACCTGGGCCTGGAGAGACTGAGCGTAAAAGGACGGCATCATGGAGGATGCAACAGAAGCAGAAGGAAAAGCAGAAGGAATAATAGCGGCAGAAGCAGAGGCAGGAGAGAACAGAGCATGGAGCAGAGGACTGTTGGGGGTGCAGCAGAGACCATGAGAGAATGCCAGAAAGACCCGAAAGGGTGAAGATTCGCTGGGGGCCGGGAGGCCGGTAGGCCCAATTGCCTGCCCTGTACCTGTTGCCACTCTACAAAAGAGTTAAAAGCCTAAAAAGCCACCCAGGGCTCCAGGACTCCTCTTTTCCTTATACCTGTCTGCCGAATCTGTAGAGAACCTGCTCCTGGTGTCCTCCTGTCCCTAAAGGACACTTCCTATTGCCTAGGGCCAAAAAAAAAAAAAAAAGTTGTGGGGAAGGACATTAATTTGGTCTACCTGTATCAGTGTTCACTTTTGAACCAATTTTTGGGAATGAGAATGTATTTTCTGATCACTTCATTGTGTTCTTACCCAATAATCAGAGTAGACCTGTTTCTAAGAGAGGGTGAAGAGGTTTGACTTCTCCCTATAGACAAAAGCTATAGCCACTACAATTATGTACAGCCAACACATCTCATGTAAGACATCTAATAGATACTTGTTTGAGTATCTTAATAGCATTTCCAAAACTAAATCCATCATTTTGATACCTTTCTACCAAGATAATGCTTCAATATTCTCCATAGTGATTTCTCAAATAAAAAAAGGTAAGGCTTAGCAAATTTATTTACTTTTTCTAGCTTCACTTTTCCTACCTGCTAAATGGGAAAAATAATTCTCCATTAATAATGAGTTTCTACATTTTAAAGTTTATAGTAGATTGAGTTAGTGAGTGAAAAGTATCTAGTTGAATGCCTACCATAGAACAGGAATGAATTAAAATAGAATTTTCATTCTCCTTTTCTCATTTAAAAAGTCAATATTTTTAATAGGATATAAAAGAAAGTTTCCATTGCTTGTTTATCTACCCTTTCCAACTTAACCTCTCTCTAATCCATTGAATTAATTTGAACTCTTGCAGTTCCCCTAAATATAGCGTGCTTCTACATCTTGGTAGATATTGTCTTCTCTGTCTGGAATGCTATCCCTGCCAGACTCTTCAACCCCCCTGCTTCCTTATCTATTTGGCAAACTTTTATGTTGACAGAGTTAAAATATGATGTCCTTTGTAAAACATTCTCTGAATCACTCACAAAGTCAGGATTTCCTTGATTCTTATTTTCTTGTTATTGAGTACATGCTAATATTACAGCTCTTAGTGTTTCTTGCTGTAGTACTGCTCATTTATTATTTAACCTCCAAATTAAAGCCCCCAATTTCCCGATGAACAGTACTGTATACCCCATGATGGTAGTACCAAGATATCAAAAAGCATGGGACACACATCTTGGAGTATAGTAGCTGACCAGTAATTATTTGATGCATGGCTGAAATTTATATGTATGTCATTAATTATTTGGATTTAAGTACAAAATGGAATACTGAATCTTAAAAAATACATACTATATTACAATTAGTCATTTTTTTCCTTCCATTACAGTGTTTAATGTATAGTTTCTATTATGTGTTCAATTTGCTCTTCTGTAGAGTCCATTGTTATTTTATATATCGTTTGACTCATCAATACCTAACTTGATAATAAAAACTCATTTACAGAATGCTGTAACTGTGCTACAGAGATACTTATTTCTAGTTAGGAAACAAGTCATTACCCACATTTTTCTATGCTTTATCAAGGCTAGTTCAACAGAGACTGTCCAGTATCTCGATGGGATGCAGTTTTGATCACTTAACTTCATCATTTTATCAGGAAAGGAAATGAAACGTATTTGACGTAATTTGTTCTTAGTTAACTTTTTCCAACTATAAGTACATGACTGTTTAGAAACTCTTAATAATTCAGTCCAGATTTTACCTATGATTTATAAGGAACTTATGAATCAATATTCTGCAATTCACACTATCTTTGTTATTGAGAAAATCTGGTAATTTTGCAAGCATCAGTTTTCCTGGAGCATCCTGAATTTTAGTAAGGATTCGCAGTCCCAACAGCTGGTTGGCAATCTCTGTAAAGTAGTTTTATAATACTCGATTGTGAAATGCTTCTATGGCTGGAAATAACAAAAGATAATTTAAAAAATACTTTAAGCAGTGTTTTCTCAATTAAGTTATGTTTTCCCTCCAGAGTAATCAGAGGGCTCCCAAGGTAAGCTCTCAAAACACAATATTCCTATGAAATCTAAGTTAATGCATATGTTTTTAAAAAAGCACTCATATTCACATTTATGAGAGTTAAATTTAGTCGTTTTCTCAGAGATGGAGAGTACCTTAACAATCAACTCTCTAATTTTATAGATCATGAATCATATATTCTTAAGAGATAAAGTAAACTGTTGATGATCACATAGCTCATTACAGGTAAAACTAGGAGTAGATGCCTGATCTAATCTTGACATATCAAGAAGCAGTCCGTATCTGAGTTTAAAGAAGCTTTTGAACTAACTGTATTGTGTGGAAAATTCTGTTTACCTGGTTAATGCCTTTCTTATCATTGAGTTATTTGCAGCTTTCATCATATTCTCAAGGCAATTCATGAATCAGTAATATTAAGAACCATTTATCTAGAGCAAATTTGAAACTACAATTTCAAAATTAAATCAAGTATTAAAACATAAAGGTAGTTTAAATATGAACCTTAAAAATGTATTCTCATTCTTATGAATTACAGAGAGAAACAAAATTGGAAAAAAAGTTTTAAGTTTTCACAATATTAACATTAGGTCATACTCTTAAGATCTTATGCATTCATCAGAATTGCTCCTGAATATAATGATAGTCTAATCATCACTAGAGTGCAAGTTGGTTTATGAGGATTTGCATATTTGTTTTGTAAATGTTTCATGGCTGAAATTATTAATTAGCATCTAATTAATATTTGTGTTGCTGGGAACATATTTTTTAAGCCCCAGAATCAAGAAAATAGAGAATAGTTAATTATCCACCACTGATCTCTTCTTTAAAATTCTTCATTACTGAACTGAACAGCACAAAGGAGAGATTAATAAAAATAAATCTGAAGTAACTTAATCGCATTCTTTTCATTTTGCCCAATTACTGAAATTCTTTATCTATCTTTTCATCCATACTAAAGCATTATTAAATAAATATTTTGTAAGCATTTAATAATCTAAGAAAAGACAATAATTGTTAGTGCTTGAGAATTACACTCCAGAGTTCCCCTCCCAAATATTAGAATAATGAAAAATATAATTTGAACTGTAAAATAACAGCACCTGGCTGAAATATGACCAAGTCCTAAAGCCCTGAATATGAAGAGTAAAATGCAAAATAAGTAAATGCTTCTTTCAATCAAATAGTATGGGCCAATTTTATTCTTGGCCATATAGAAGCTTGCAATGTGGATTTAGAATCAGAAAAGCCTGTGCTTGAATCTTGAGTCCTATCACTTACTAGCTGTGGAACAAAGAACAGTTTATTTAACTCTCGACTTCTTGGGTTTCTGTTTCCAAAACTGGGAATGGTAATACTAAATGAAGCAATGTTTGACAATAAAAAACAGTCATTAAATTCTAAGTATCTTCAATAGACAAAAAACCATCAACATTATGGTTGTGGTCCATACGGTAGTATTAAATTATACAGGTAAAGGGATGGAAATGAAGCTATCCATAAAAATAAGCAGAGAAGTACAGAGACAAGGCTGGGGGATAGGCAGTGAAGGTGGAGGGAGGTGAGGCAGGTAAAGAACTTTGCCATTACTGTCCGGGGAAAAGGAATCTTGGTCAAAATATTTAGTGTTGACACAGTTACTATATTCTAACAGTTCCTCTAGCTACCACACTGATAACTTTGGGTGAGTTCCTTTAAATTTCTTCTGATTTTTAATTTACATCTCAAGGTAGTTGACTTCAAGTGAAGATAATTATATTGATAATTATATTGATCTGAATAGGCTAGACTTTTTGACATTTCATTTCTCATTATAAAGCATTCCATTGGCATTCTGAAGTCAGTGAGTCTTATGACTTGTGCCCACTGTAGTCACCTTTAATTGGTCTCTGTACAGCTTTGGGAATCTAGTAAGAGCAAGTTTTATTCACAGCCCCAGTAAGGAGCTATCTGGTTATAATTGAGTCATTTCTTAGTCCAGAACATCTGACACTTTAATGTTGACTTGAATCATCTGACAAATTTGTAAATATGCAGGAAAGATTCTGATTCAGCCATTCTATGGTGATACCTCAGATTCTACATTTTTTAAAAATTCATTTAATTGACATGACATTGGAATACCCCCATCATGTATCACCACCATAATGTACCAGAAACCCATAATGTACCACCGTAGTCCTTTGTGCTTCCTTCTATCTTTGATTTTACTCCTCCCCTCTCTGAATGCTTCCATTCTATAGTCAGCTTTCAAGGGTTAATTTTTAAGCTTGTATTTATCTGACCCTTAGTTTGGTTTCTCTATATTCCACATACTGGTGACCCCATTTGGTATTTATCTTTCTCCTTCTGACTTACTTCACTTAGCATTATCCCTTCCAGCTCCATCCATGTTGCTGTAAATGACATGCATTGATCTTTTTTGATTGCTGAGTAATACTCCATGGTGTATCTCTATCACATCTTCTTGATCTAGTCATCTGTTCTGGGGTGCTTAAGTTGTTTCTATAATTTAGCTATTGTAAATAGTGCTGCAATAAACATAGGAGTCCAGGCTCCTTTTGAATTCATATGAATATTTCAGGTAGATGTCTAGGCAAATCAATTTATAATATTTTGAGACACCTTCATACTGCGTTCCATAAAAGTTGGACCACTGTGTATTTCTATCAGCAGTGAAGGTGTGTTCATGTTCTCTACATTATCACCAGTACCTGTTGTTTATGGTCTTTTCAATATGGGGCATTCTCATAGGTCTGACCAGTACCTGTACCATAGGTTTCACCAGTACCTGTTGTTTCTGGTCTTTTCGATATAGGGCATTCTCATAGGTCTGAGTGATATCTCATTGTGGTTTTGTTTTGCATTTCCCTGATGATAAGTGATGATAAACATTTTTTCATGTGTTCATTGGCCATCTGTATGTCTTCTTTGAAGAAGTGCCTGTATAGCTCTTTTGCCCCTCTTTTGATTGAGTTGTACTTTTTGTTGAGTTATGTGTGTTCTTTGTAGATCTTCAATATCAGCCCCTTGTTGGATGTATGGCATGCAAATACTTTCTCCCATTTAGTAAGGTGTCTTTTTTTTTTAGGGGTTCTTCCACTGTGCCAAAGTTTTTTAGGTTGGTATAGTCTTAGGTGTTTGTGCTCGCTTTCCTTTTTCTTGCTGTTGGTGATGAATCCCTAAAGACATTACTGAAGCTTGGGTTGTGCATTTTTTCCCCAGTATTTTTTGTGATTTTAGGTTTTATATCCAAGTATTTTTTTCATTTTGAATTTTTTTCCATGTTGAATTAATTTTTGTAAATGGTGTGAGATAGTGGTCTAGTTTTCATTCTGTTGCATGCAGCTGCTCAGTCCCAATACGTTTTTTTTTAAAGATTTATTTACTTATGCATACAAGGTGGGGTATAGGCCATAGGTGTGGGGTGGTGAGAGGATTCACCAGAGACAGAGTGGGGAGCAGAACAGGCAGATTGACTGAAGTACACTGCTGAGGGGAGCAGTGGGCAAGGCAGGAGAAGTCTGCTGCGCCATGTGGGAATCTCGGCCGGGGATCGAACTTGTGCTGCAGTGGCTCTAGATAGCTTTGTAGGCTGAGACTTAAGCCATTGTGCCACCAGAGAGGTCCCTGATACCATTTTTTGACTAGGCTATTCTTGTTCCAGTGTGTGTCCTTTGCTCCTTTGTCATAGATTAACTGGCCACATAGGTGTTGGTTTACTCCTGTTCTTCCATTTCTGTTCTTGTTCCAGTACCAAGCTTTTTCAATTATTATGACTTTATGATCTAGTTTAAAGTCTGGCAGTGTAATACTAATCTTCTTCCTCTTTTTTTTAAGTAGGGATCCTTTGGCTATTTGGAATCTATTGTGATTCCATAAGAATTTCAGTAGTGTTTGTTCCAGTTCCTTGAGGAATGCCATTGATATTTTCATTAAGATTCCATTGAAATTGTGCATTTTTAAGAAGCTCCCAGTTGAGGCTCTTACTGCTAGTGTGTGGACCACATTGTGAATAACCAAGGACTTAAATCTGTGGTTCTTTATTAGAATCAACTGAAAAACATCTTAAAGATTTATTCTGGGAATCACTATATACCCACTGAACTGTAATCAAAGAGTGCAAACAAAGTTTAAAATAGTATCCAGATGATGCTAATGAATAGCCAGACTCAGGATTCTTTGTATAGTGGTTTTGCTAACAAAATTCCTTTAAATTTCTCGAAATGTAACCAAAAATATGAATAAATTATACAATTGTTATGTTACTTCAACTGCTATAAGAATGCTACATGTCTTTTAACGAGAAACTTGTGTCTATTCAAAAGATGGTTGCTTTTCTTCCACCCCATGGTTTGCCATTTATTTTTATAGTTCGTAAGTCTTTTGGACTTTGAAGTATAGAATAAGAAGAAACTAAAAAGGAATTCAAAGGAGGAAAAATGACAGTTACTTAATATAACAAATGACTATGATGTTGAACAGAATTTGTGTATGGAATTCAGTGATAAATTGCTAAGTAGTTTCTGGTATTTTTTGACTGAATACCTCTATTGCAGGGGTTAAAATTGGTGACATTTAGTTCCAGATTTAAACAGGTGGTATATTTTATTTGGTGTAAACATTGTGGTTGTTGTATCATTTGTCTGATATGCTGTTTGGATCTGAATACATTCAAGCAGAGTATACATAGTACACAGATCCTGCTACATTTCCTCATAACCATATTTATATAGTGGTTTCCTGTAGGCATTTGAGCTTTTATTCTGTGTGTGTGTGTGTGTGTGTGTGTGCGTGCGCGTGCACGTGACCACACACTATATATGTCTGTGTACATGTAGGATATTTTGTGTATAAGTAGATATATAGAATATATACATATATTACAGTAAGAATATATACATATATTATACATAGAATATATACATATATTACAGTAAGAGAGAAATGAACAAGAAAAAAGTAAATGTAATCCTACAGGCTAGACAAAATATATAATTATTTTTAAACTTTCTTTGTGTCTAAAAATAAATCACATGATTTTCACTTGAAAAGGAAATTAAATTTTAAAGTCCAGAATAAGTTTTTCAAATTATTTTTAAAATTTCAAGTAGTGTTTTCTACACGTTCAAATACATGTGTGATATAAATGTGTTAAAATTCAAGTGTCAAAACATAATAGTGTCTCACCTTTCAGCAAACCAAGATTTGCAAAACATACTGTGTGTCAACTGTTATATATGATTAATTTTCCTTTAATTTCTTTTAAGAGTAGCCATTTTTAATGAACCAGCATTGACAATCACTACTCATGCTTGAACTTGCTCCCATTCAATATAATATTATTCTGGAAAACAATACATCAAAATCTTAAAGTTTTCTTTTTGCTCAAAATAAGCATCAGTTAGACATTACACACCAATTAGAACCTATGTTTATGTTAAAGAGTCACTCAGGTATTTTTTTTAAAGGTATGAAGGCAAATCTGATATTACTGTTCCAAGTTGCAAGTTTTTCAGAAAATCAAAACTCGTCATTTTTTGAACTTACATTCACTGTAACTTGCTGCCTTGAGAAAATATAATTTTAGTGAAATTACAGTTTTTTATTTGGTGTTTACAGCTCAGGCTAGGACTTTTTTTAGCTTATTATTATTATTAATGAAACAGGTGTCATGTCAAGAAGATTTTGAAAATTGCATAGAAAGTTTGTTTAGTTTATTATGAAATGATAGTTATAACAACTCATACAACCTTCTACTGACAAGAAAATTGTGCACAAAAATTCCCAAACTACAATGTCAGCCTCCTAAAAATGTTTTGTGTCTAAACCTGAAATATTGAGAGAGATGTTGCTTATAACATATGCAGAATAAAAGCATTCTTAATTTTTAAAATGACAAGACTTTTTAGTTAAACTATGTCACATTTATGACAAGAGAAAAACTACTTATTTTGGCAGCTTGTGACTTAATGAAGCATTTAAGTATCAATACAAGGCTTCATTAAATGGAAACATATGGCAAACCGTATCATTATTTAGTTATTCAAATGTTGAAGAACTGTTAGAGTTTAACAATGTAAATAATACCTAGTAAATGTATCACTTCATTGCTAAGTTTCAGAAAATATTTTATGGATTATTAGATATCTTGCCACTGTATTTAGAACTACAACAAGAGTTAATTTTAGTGGTCATATCTCATTCAAAAAAGTGGTATGTGAATAATAGATTTTACAAAAGAAAAAAGGGTTTAGCAAGAAGTGGATTTCTTGGATTTCCTTTACTTTCAATAAATCACATATTTTGATTAGATTAAATCACTGGTAAAGTTATAAATCTCAAATTTAAGAGAAAAGTTCTTACATTCCTATACTCTGCTCCAAATGGTTTTTCATGAATGAGTGTATGTATTAGAATATACGGGTATGTTTATATTTTCATACTAAGATCACCTGCTCTATCTCAGTACCCTTTAACAAATGTCCAATAATGAGTCTTATTTTTGTGGTCATCCAAAGAGGAATATAAATATTCTAATCAGAGTAATAAATAATTGGGTTATTTCAGGGAATTTGAATAACTCTGATGCATATGCTGTGTCCCAGTTTTTGTCATTCTTCTGGACACCATACTTCCCAAAGTCTAATTAAAATAGTTCTTAAGTGTTTTTGTTTTGCTCAAGGTTAACTCTCTAGATACACACTAAAATGTATATAATTACCAGATATTTTTACATACATGGCAATAAAATGTCAACAAAATTCCTTTATCACTCTACATATACTTATTAAGCTTAAATGAAGCAATGTTTATGATATAGACATTAATATTGCTAAGTTGCTTTTAGTCAGTTTATACACACAATTTAAGAAAATTTGCATGGAGTCCAGAAGCAAATGATTATACTCTACACAGTGTCATTGAAAACAGAACAATTTTTTAATATTGATTCTTCACATAAATTATTTTAAAGCATCTTAGAAAATAACTAAATAATACAAAGGATTATTAAATAATGAGAACCAGGAGAAATAAAATTTAAACAGTATGATCAAATTAAGGAACATACTTTTAGCTAAGAATTGAAATGAAAATGAAGGCTATGATGTTTAGAATAAGTTATATTAGGATAGCTGGCTGATCTTTGCTGTGGAATATGCCTGATAGTACCTATCCTAGTATCATGCTGTGAGACAAAAGGAAATTAAGTATGGCATGAAATGCAGACTAAAACACTCATGACTACTGATATTGAGTGGGTTCTTTCAGAGCCTTCAGACCCATTTTCATTTTGTAATACAAAAAATTTCTATATGTGTGTATATAAATATAAGCACATATACACACATAAACATATGTGTATATAAATGTATACATATACATTAACATATACAGATGTATATATGTATACATATACATATATGTATGCATATACAAATGTATACACATACATTTATAAACATAAAATTGCTGTAACGAATAAACAAATCAAATTTGATAGTTGTTTAGAAATAATCATCTCTTTTCAACTTTCTAACGATATCAATATGCAGAAAATTTTAATGTACAGAGTTGCCTTGTTCAGCATATTCTTCAACTATTTATAATCTAGAATATATGCAAAAATGACTGGTGAAGTTTTTTTTTTGATATGGTGAGCCATTTGGTTAGCAACAAAGCGTAGTACAGTGATAAAAAAATATAGATTTGAAATGAATCTAACCTTGGTTTGAGTTCTACATATGCTATATAGAAGATGGTATTGTTTCAGATATTTCAATTAATATTCCTGCCTTCATTTTCTTCCCTCTCTAGTGTGGCAATAATAAAAATAATATTTACCTCACAGTTTTGTTGAGTTTATGCAAGAATTAAAGATTGGATGGAGGATTTAGAGGGTGACTACTTAAAAACTGTCTGGAAGATTTGCCTTCAAATAAGTGCTAATAAGATCGAGAAGTCCCAAAACTTTAAAGAATAGTTATAAAAAACAAGTTCATTGGTACCCTGGGTATTTTGGCAGAGGATAGTAAAAATGCAAAACTCTGTCTGTATACTCTCACAACTCTGCCTTCACACACAAAAGCAGAAGTAATCTAGAAAACAATCCATCCTAAGTATGGAGCAGTGTCAAACATACACATACATCAAATTGGATCAGAGACCAATAACTTCACAAACAGATGAAGATTATGAAATAAGACTTTTAGAATCATGAAAGATTTTAAAAAAGGAATTAAGCCTTAATAAATGCAGAAGACACTAAAAAAAGAACAGGATCATTTGGGGAAAAATGCTATTTGAGAAATGAGAACTATAGTGATCAATATATAAATTATAAAAAGACAAGTAGAGAGACTGTTTCACAAGAGTTGAAGAGCTAATTAGTGAACTAGAAAATGTTTCTGAAGAAATCAGCCAAATGCAACCGAGGTGAGGTTACAGAAAGTGTGAAAGAGAGGCTAAGAGAAAGGGATATTAAAAGGAAAGAGCATATAGATATATGAAGAGCTTGGTTAGAGTAAAGAGAGAAAAAATTATGGATACAATCATTGAGAAATTTTCAGATGTGATAAGACATGACTATGATAGCAGGTTTGTGGTGCTGCAACATACATCTGAATGTTATGATCCTGTATCTTTAAATCATATAAAGTGTTGTAAAACATTACCTCAGTAAAAATAAATTTAAAAAAAAAACCCAAAACTATAAATTTAAAAATAACAGAGAAATACTCAAGTTCAGAAAGGAGAAAAATTCCCCAGCAGGATAAATTAACACAATTTACATTTCCTGAATTCAAGAATGTAGTTAAGATAAAAGACATCGGGGGGGGAGGGCTCCCTGGTGGTGTAGGGGCTATATCTTGGCACTATCATGCTATTACTACTGCAGCCTGAGTTTGATCCCCAACCAGGTAGCTGACCCACACATATGGTGCAGCAGGCCTCTCCTGTCTTGCCCACTGCTCCCCTCAGCAGTGTATTTCAGTAAATCTGCCTGTTCTGTTCCCCATTCTATCTTTGGTTAATCCTCTCTCTCTCTCTTTCTCTCTCTCTCTCACATGCACACGCACACGTGCACACACCTGCCACATCTGGCTTATACCCAATTCTTCTATGCATAAATAAATAAATCTTTAAAAAAGAAAAATATATCTTTAAAAGGATAACATTTAGCAGGCATTACGAAGACCATCACACAAACAATAGTCTTATCAGTAAAAAAAGTAAAAGATAATTGCAAAAAATCTACAAGTCTTTAAAATTGCTGAAAGAATAGCAATGATAGAAACTCAGTTTGCTATTAATATACCCTCACTGTATGACTCAACAGTAACTCAAAAGGAGAGTGAAGCCATAAGTATGATTCAGGATACAAAAAGAAAGAATAAAAAATTTGCTCATGGTTGTGAATGGGCAAGTATGGCATGGGAATAGAATTAACAGTATATCAAACAGAATAGAGGGCTCTAAAATAAGTGTGCTTTCCTATGGCCAAATAATTTTCAAGGTGCAGAGTAGTACAACTGAGGAAAAGAAAACTTTCTAATGGAAGTACTGGAAATAATTAGACATCAAATTCAAAAATAAACAAATCATCACTTTACACCATATTTAAAAACTAATATGATAGATTCTTTAAAACTCCCATTTTAGCTCTCTGACTAAATCAAGATGAAGTAAGGTTTCTAGACAAAAACATACAGAAATTGCTCACTAACTTTGGGAAAGCAATGGTTTCTTGGACACCATGCAGATAGCATTGATCTTAAAGAAAAAAATATTCACAAATAAGATACTCTAGGATGAATCATTTCCATCTAAAGACATATATTGAAGTCCTTAATCCTTACTATCTCAGACTGTCACTTTATTCAGAAATAAATTCAATACAGATAGAAGTACTTAGGATGAAGTCATACAGAGATAGAATAGCCCTGCTCCAATATAACAGGCTTAGGTATAAGATGACAGCTATGAGAAAAGACAAATATACAGGGAAAATGGTATGTGAGACAGAGGTAGAGATTGAATTGACATTATTTATAAACCAAAGAATGCCAAGTTTTCAGGCAGTCACTAGAAGTTAGAAAGCATAGAGCAAGATTCTCCTTCAGAATTCTCAGAAGGAACCAACCTTGGTTGATATCTTGATTAGGGGAAGAAACAGTAAAAAAATTGAAGAAATTACATTTCTGTTACTTTAGACGCCAAATTTGTGGTACTTTGTTATGGCAGCCATAGGAAACTAACACATTAGACTTCTTGAAATTAAAAATTACTCCTTGTCAAAATCCATTTAAAAAATTAATAGGCAACTCACAAAGTGGGAGAAATATTTTCAGAAAAATTACCTGACAGCGGACATATAGAACATAAAAAGAATTCCCATGACTCAATACTTCAAAGACAAGCCACCCTATTAAAATGTAAACAAAATAGTTGGTTACTTTGCAAAGGAAGATGTACAAATTAATATTAAACATATTAGTCGCAATCAAGAAAATGTTTATTAAAACCATAATGAAATAGCATCCCGCATGCACTGGAATGGAAAAAAGGAAAAAAGTAACAGTATTAAATATAGACGAAGACATAAGACAGCAAAAAGCACACCTTTATTTTTTTTTTAAATATATATTTTTATTGTTATTTATGTCTTTTACATTTTGTATTCCCCTTGGGTAGCCCACCACCAA
>PVIJ01014152.1:0-42047 GCA_004024925.1 Scalopus aquaticus | reverse complement strand
GTCGGGGCTGGGGGTCGGGGCTGGGGGTCGGGGCTGGGGGGGCGCGGGGCTGGAGCCCAGGGGTCGGGACCGGGGGTCGGGGCTGGGGGCGCAGGCCTGGAGCCTGGGGGGGCTCGCGCTGGGCCCCTGCCCAGCCCCCCGTGAAGGTGGTGGTCTTCTGCGTCTCCTCCCCGCGGCCTCTGCGAACGGGAGGCGTCCGCCGCAGTGTCCTGGGCGGTTCAGTGTTTCGCGGGAATAGTCCGCGTTGCCCTTTGGGTGACTGTGATCTGTTTCCAAACGTTTAAGCACTTTACAAAAACCCCATCAACTGAATGGAGTTGTAAAAGGTTTCCAGAAATGTTTTTTTCCTGAAGTATCTTGCAGTTAACGTCACAGTCGTTTTTCACTTGAAAACTTAATGATATAAATCTTACTGGTTTTGGTTTTACCATTATACTAATTTTTGTGGCATTTTTTCACTCGAAAATTTGTCACCAATCATGACTTTGTGTCCCTGATTGCAATTAGAATATAAGGCCTCCTCTGATCTGAACCTCCGGGGCCTTTCGATCGGTGTTAAGCTCAGAGTAGAGATCAGGCGTTCACATCTGGGGTCCCCGCAGGTGGGGGTGACCTCCCCGAAGACCATGAAGCTGCTTCCGGCCTCGGGACGCAGAGCTACGCAGAAGGTAGGTAGGGCCCGATTTCCCCACGACTTCCCGACAGAGGTTGCATGTCCTCCCGTATTGGTAAGTTTTCTCTTTCAGAAGCTCATTTTAAAATAGGAATAAGTTTCTTTTGATTTGAGCAGAGGCTGGGTTACCAAGGGAGAGTTACGGACAGTAATTTTCTTTGCTATCCATGCGTCTCCTGAAAATGTGTGCATGGTTGTTTGTGAATGTTTATTCTTCTGGGAAGGAAATCCCTGCTTACCTCAAATCCACAGAGGAATTTTCTGCGTGTGACTCCCTCCCAGAAAAGGAGGATCCGCAGCCCCGAGCGTGGTCTGTGCAGCGCGGCTTGGGGAGGCGGGGCGGGGCGGGGTCCTCGTGGCCCCTACAGCCGCGCCCGATGTCCCTGTGCGCTGAGGTGGACACACGCTTCAGTCTCTGGGGCCCGTGTCTGTCTGCGTGTGCATGGCGTGCCGTGATACATATTAGGTCGAGGGTGGTGGTGTCTGTGCCTACATCCTCATTTTCTGTCTGCTTGATTCTCAGCTTCTAAGAAAGAAGTGTTACCATCTCCCTTATATTTCACATCACCGGTTGGGCGTCTTGTTGGTTGTCAAAGATGAGAGATGGCCCGCGGGAATTCATTAGAATACTTGTCTGCTTTTGCTTGTTAGTTTTTTTCCATTAAAGATACCGAATAGGTCAATTACAACCTTATTTTGATAAACTGTTTTGGAAGTTAATCTTAAAATGCTCCAGTTAAGGAAAGAAAATGATCTCCCCCTCATTTCTGTCCCTCTGTCTTGTCCTGCTTACACTGCAGGGCCGGGATATGTGGCCACTGGCTGCCATCAGGTAGCTGGCCTGGCCCTTTCTCCTAATTCTTTGGAGGATTATTTGTTTGTGAGGATGCTTTTCCTAGACTTTCTGATCTTTACTTTTGTTTTTAAGATGTATTTATGTATGCATGCAAGAGCTGGGGTGTAGGCCAGAAGGGCGGTGTGTTTGTGTGTGAGAGGATCCACCAGGGACAGAGTGGGGAGCAGAACAGGCGGAGCCACTGAGAGACACTGCTGAGGGGGCAGCGGGGAGATAGGAGGGGTCTGCTGCGCCCTGAGGTCAGCTCTGTGGCCGGGCATCCAACTCGTTCTGCAATGGCTGGTGATAGCTTCATAGAGCTGAGACTTAACCCCTGCGCCACCAGGGAGGTCCCTGGTCTCTACTTTTAAGGTCATAATTTATATACTGACAGTCTTGTTTTCATCATGTGTAGTATTGTGATTTTATTCGTTTCAAAAAATTTTAATGATGGGCCTCCCCGGGGCGCAGCGGTTAAGCGCTGCGCTGTGGAGCTGTTGGCAGCGGCGACACGAGTTCGACGCCCGGCGGGGGAGATTCCCACATGGCGCGGCAGACCTCTCCTGCCTTGCCCGCTGCTCCCCTCAGCAGTGTATTTCTGATCTGCCTGTTCTGCTCCCCGCTCCGTCTCTGGTGAACCCTCTCGCCACCCCACGCCTCTGGCCTGTACCCCAACTTGTATGTATAAATAAAAAATAAATCTTTAAAAAAAAAATTTTTTTTAATGATATTTTTGAATTCTCTTCAATCTGTTACAGGTGGTTATTGGAGATCATGATGGGGTGGTTATGTGTTTTGGCATGAAGAAAGGAGAAGCAGTGGTAAGTATACCTTTTAGGCGAGAAAGGAATTTCCTAAAAAGGCAACATACTGCTTATTGAGTACTCCTAGGTTAAAAATTTTCTGAAATACGATGAAAAATGGGTTGTGGGGCCTCCCCGGTGGCGCAGCGGTTAAGCACTGCGCTGTGGAGCTGTCGGCAGCGGCGACGCGAGTTCGACTCCCGGCCGGGGAGGATCCCACATGGTGCGGCAGACCCCTCCTGCCTCGCCCGCTGCTCCCCTCAGCAGTGTGTTTCTGATCTGCCTGTTCTGCTCCCCACTCTGTCTCCGGTGAACCCTCTCGCCGCCCTGCGCCTCTGGCCTGTGCCCCAGCTTGTATGTATAAATAAATAAATCTTAAAAAAAAAAAAAAGAAAAAAGAAAAATGGGTTGTGAGAAGACGTCGTCTGAGGATGAGACTGCAGGCGACGAGTTGCTCGCTAGCTATGGGAAAGTGCTCTGGCAGCCCGCCGCAAGATGTTTGTTTTCTACGTGTGTGACAAGCTATCTCAAGCCCAGGGGCCTAAAGCAGTGCACGTCATCGCCTCGTTTCCAGTCCAGCACTGTGTGGCTGCGGCCCAGGAGTCAGCCCGTCTGTTCCCCCTGGATGCAGGACTGTAGGCTGCGCCCGTATGGTTGGAGGCAGTTCGGTTCTGGTTGTGGGATGTTCCCACATGACGCGTCTGAAAACCAGGCCTGCCCTCAGCCCCGCCTTGTGCTCTCATCACGGCGCGTGTGGCCGCTCACCCGTCTTCCGGGGTGACGTTGTCTGCGACTGTCCCTTTGCGCTTAGTGCCACCTGGTCAAGGAAGTGGTGGCTACCTCGTGCTCACAGACCATCGTGTGTAAGTGTGTAAGAGGTGTGAATTAATCTTCTTTTTATGTTACATGGAATTTACAAAAGATTAAGAGGGTGGAAATGACCAGAAGCCTAGTATTTCCATTATACATTTGTTTTCTCAGATTTTTTAGTCTCTGTTTATAAAATCACTCGGGCAAGGAGAAGAAGCTGTTAGCAATAATAAAATAGAAATAATAGAAATGAGTGACATCAGTGTTTCCAGTTAAATAGACTGTGGTTATTGTCAAACATTCATGTTTTCGTAAGTTGTCATCCCTGTTTATTCTTCTAAAATTACAAAAATTATAAAGTACCCAGGAGAGGTTAGTTTTTAAAAGGTGACTAACATGTGACAGCCTGTCAGAGACGAGTCACATGCCAGGCCGGAGGCCGCCCATGGGCGGGTGGGCTGCACCCGTGGACAGTGTGAGGTGAGTAGAACCAGTTGGTGAAAATCGCTAAAATGCAGATTCCCTTTCAGTAAATCTGAGGTTGGGCCTGAGATTCTGCACTCTTGATAAGGTTAGTGGTACATTAGCTGCTGCTTAGAGCCCTACCTTGAGTTGTAAAAGCTAGATTTTAATGATGTCATTAAAATATATGTGAGAATAGATATTCCAAAAATTCCCAGAGACCCACTGGAATAAACTTATATGTGAAGGTGTTTCTATGTGTGTAGAACTCTAGGGTATTGTAAGTTTAAAATCACAGCCTTTTTATGGTAATGTAAAACGCTTATAATAAGTATATATACTTAATTTTCTCCCCAATGATTTCTGTAGACAGCGTTCAAGACTTTGCCGGGGCAGAAGATCGCAAGACTGGAGCTCGGAGGGGTTCTTAACACACCTCAGGAGAAAATCTTTATTGCTGCAGGTTCTGAGATTAGAGGCTTCACAAAGAGAGGAAAACAGTTCCTCTCTTTTGAAACAAACCTCACTGAAAGCATCAAAGCTATGTATGTTCATTGTTCTGTTTTTACTTTATTGCATGTCCAGCTACAGTATTTTAGATAGATGATGGATACCTGATTGAGTACCATATCTTAATAGGATTTCTAGGAGATGAAATTGACAAAAGGTACCTTATTAGTCAGAAATTAAATTTAACCTAATACCAATACAAAATCAATTGGTTGTTGAAATATTTTCTAAGACTTACATAGCATTTATGTGTTCCTTTTTTGACTGGTTCAGTTATGATTTATAATCAAGATAGAAGGAGAAAAGTGAAAGAAACCCCCAGGTTTATAAACTCCTGTGTGTCTGCTGTATATGGTGTTCTGGCTTTGAGACAAGTCTATTAAAAGCTACACTGTCAGAGGGTCTGACCACCTTCGGACTGTGCTTTCACTTAAGACCTTAAGTGAAATGCATCATATGTGAAATTTGCAATTAAAGTTTTAGTTTTTAAATGAGGGGAGCCTGGAAAGGACTTTAAAGTTCATCTAATCCACTGTTCTTCAAACCACTGCTTAGGAGAACCCCTTGGAAGCTTAAAACAATTGAGTTCTTGTCCCTGCAGAATCACAATGGTTCAGAGTGGATTGAAAGGAAAAGCCCATTTGAAGTGGATGCGGCCAGTGTGTAAGAGTAGTTAGAACTCGATTTAAAAGTACTGATTCAGTGCAGAATTATGTGTAGTGCACAGCTGGCCTGTGTCATTCTGTATCGTATACTTTCAAAATGCTTTGGCCAGTGATAACTGTGAAGTAGTAAAATAAAAATAATAAATTACTAGCATACCTTAACATTCAGAAAAAGGTGCATGAGCAGAGGTGTGAGGACAACAAGCGGTTTCTCAGCTGGTCGTCTCTGGCTAGTTTGTGATGTCTTTCCTGGAGTGGCAGAGGTGGGACCGGAAGATTCTCCCCTCAATTTCTGGAAATACGTTATCTGAATATTCACTTTCATATGGCTGCTTAGGAAGACAAGGTTTTAACTTAAAAATACTCAGTAAGGAAACTGACCATTTATAAAACTGAATTTCATGAGGTTGTAATGTGATATTGAGAATATGCCTAAGACCCTGCACAGAGCCGCAGAGTGAGGCGATAATTTACCTGAACAGTAATGTTGAGAAAATCAGGCCATTCCTGGTAAACGCTTCAGGTAATAATTTTAGAATCAGAAACCTTTAGGCCTTAGGGGTGGAGAAACAGATGAAGACAAATGAAATTAACCTCCTTAAGATCACATGGGTGCTAAGAATCTGCAAGTGAATACAGCAGGACATAATTCTGTCAAAAACCTCAGCTCCCCTTGTGAAAACTTGATCGAGCATAAAAATTAGAACATAGTTGTGATTATTACCTAAATTTTGTTAAATATACCTGAAAATTAACATTCTCATTTCTTTTCTTCGAAATGAAATTCTAGTAAAATGATTTTTCCCCACCGTCCAGCATTTGGGTTAAAGTAGGCTCCTTGAAGCAGCCCTTCCCAGGCCGTTCCGCGCGGCAGTGAGAAGGCCCCGGAGAGCCACGGCCCCAGCTCCGCCCGCGCTCTGGCCCCGCCTGCACGCCTGCGGGAGGGTCAGCGAGGTGCCCGGCCTGCGGGGTTTGGGGTTCATCAGGCTGCGCACGTCACTTAGGACAGTGCTTGGCACACGGGATTAGAAGTGGTTACTTTTTATGACTTCAGACAACATGGTTATCTTTGTTTTTAGTTTTTCCAAGCTCATTTTTTAAGAAGCGTGGGGCCTTAAGATGTTCATTTTCAACACTGAAAATCTAAACAGTTACACCAAAAAGGCTAGAAATTAAGTGGAGGAAATTTAAAAAACCCCATAAAACCCTGTGTTCTCTAATTCTGTGATGAAATGATAGTATAAATTGTCTTCATCTCTGGAAAAAATTAAGCATTTCCTATGCTTAGTTCTTTAAATATGATTGTCATAAGCTTTTATGTGATGTTCTCAGGCACATTTCTGGCTCGGACCTCTTTCTCAGTGCGAGTTACATCTATAACCACTACTGTGACTGCAAAGACCAGCATTACTACCTTTCCGGGGACAAAATCAACGACGTGACCTGCCTGCCGGTGGAGAGGGTCCCTCGCGTCACCCCGGTGCTGGCCTGCCAGGACAGGGCGCTCAGAGTTCTGCAGGTTGCTGTTTGCGTTTTTGTAATTTTTAATTTAGATAAATGAATGTGACGAACACTGTACTTGAAATGAGTTACTTTTGTGAGATAAGATAAAGCTGATGGCCTTTCATATATCCTGTAAATATTTGAACTTGTTAGACAAAATGGCATATGTTTATTGTAATTCTGGGAATTTTTTCCTTGAATACTTTATCAGATATTTATTTTTCCATGTGAGTATAAGTACTTCTGCAATCTTTAACAGCTTCACAAACACCGTACTAAATTACAAAGCATTAAAGGGTAAAAAGTAAGAAAAATGACAAAAGGTTTTCTTGCTTAAATAGCACATCATTCAGCCTGCTGCTGTCGGGGGTTTGGTAACTACCCAAAGCTGCAGTCTCGGTTTTCCTCAGAAGGTAACTTTGTGTCTGTCAGCGTTTGGATGCTGAGTTAGAGGCCTAGAGGGAGAAAGGGCAAAAGAGAAATAACTTGTTCCTTGAAAGTTTTGGTAGGAGAGTTTACTAGTGTCAGGTTTCCAAGCAAGCCGAGTATTTAAAATGGAAATCATGGAAAATGGAGAGTATTTAAATATTTCTCTCCTTGGTCTTTACACTTTACGTATTTTTCTTTATTTAAAAGTGAGTTAATTTTAATATATGCATAAGTGCTAACCTGTGCAAGTTAAAATTCATGACCTCATTTTTTTCAGCAGACTTATTCTAGAGTCCTTTAAATGAACATTGATGTTATCTGTGAGTGCCTGTATGATCTTAAATTTGGGTTCTGTTTTAGTTTAAATGCTTGCTTTCCTTCAGGAATCTGATGTGATGTATGAAACTGAAGTTCCTGGCCCACCTACCGTCCTGACACCCCACAATGGAGATGGCGGTAATCGGGGCCTTGTTTTTCTGTCACTGCGGGATTGTGCTGTGTTGCGTCAGTTTAGCTGTTTTAATCATTTACAGGTTTATGGAAAGTATTAAGTGAAAATGAGAAATTGTAGAAAGACCATGAAGTAGAATTGGGACAGTTACTTGCCAGTAACTAATAGTAGTAAGTTACTGAACTGTAATTTTCCATTTCCTCATCTTAAAGTTAGTTGATGGAAAGGGTCTTCTTATAAAGTCCTGTGAATATATCATCCGTCCTCCCAGATTAAGTTTTCTTTGTTTTTATATTGTTACTTTTTTAAAAAGATTTATTTATTTGTGCATACAAGAACTGGGGTGTAGGCTAGAGGTGAAGGGTGGTGAGAGGAGCAGCGGGGAGACAGGAGGGGTCTGCTGCGCCCTGTGGGAAGCTCCCTGGCCGGGGATAGAACCCAGGCCACAGTGGCTGCCGATAGCTTCATAGGCTGAGACTTAACCCATTGTGCCACCAGGGACGGCCCATGTTTTATATATATATATATATTTTTTTTTTTTAAGATTTATTTATTTACGTTTACAAGCTGGTGTGCAGGCCAGAGGTGGGGGGGGGGGCGGTGAGAACATTCACCAAAGATAGAATGGGGAGCTGAAAAGGCAGATTGACCGAAATACACTGCTGAGGGGAGCAGCGGGCGAGGCAGGAGAGGTCTGCCGTGCCATGTGGGAATCTCCCCGGCCGGGCACTGAACTCATGCGCAGCCACCAAAAGCTCCACAGCGCTGCGTTTAACTGCTGCGCCACCAGGGAGGCCCTGTTTTTATGTTTTTAAGTGAGACTCCTGGATGGCAGTGACTTCATATCTGGAGAACTGTTCCGGGGTCCACATTTGTTGACTTTAACTGTAACTAGGTGACTCTGGAGAAGACCTTTGGTTTGGGACGTCAGACGGAAAACTTGGGCTTATTCAGATCACTTCATCCAAACCAATACACAAGAGTGAAATTCGAAATGAGAAAAAAAGGGGAGGTATGTTTTAATGTTCATATTCTGAAATTTCAGTGGTTATGAAATAGTGTCATGGATTTTATAGTTCATTCTGTTTTATTCATATTTATAGCTGACAGCAATCACAGAGCCACTTCAAATTAATTTGTTCTTTTGTTAATCTGTTGTACTTTTGGCTTAATTTTTAAGTGAAAAATGCTAGTAGTAATTTGGAATCAACAGGCATTTAGGACCTAATTTCCACCTATAACTTTTTTTTTAATGATTTATTTGTCTGTGCATACAAGCTGGGGTGCAGGCCAGAGGTATGGGGCGGTGAGAGGACTCCCCAGAGACAGAGTGGGGAGCAGAACAGGCAGATTGACTGAGGTACACTGCTGAGGGGAGCAGCGGGGAGACAGGAGAGGTCTGCTGCGCCCTGTGGGAAGCTCCCTGGCCGGGGATTGAACTCGTGCTGCAGCTGGGGGTAGCTTCATAGGCTGAGACTTAACCCGTTGCGCCACCAGGGAGGCCTCTACCTGAAACATTTTATGCTAAAATTTATTTTTAATTGTTTGGAGTAGGGAATTAATTAGATTCTGGGGGGATTTGATAAGCGGCAAGGAAGAAGTGCGGTGGCTCAGAGATATTCTGTCTTCTGAGGACTTCTCACCCTTCTTAGGAGAATTTTCCTGATGTGTAAGTAGAAGGATGGCTGCTCACCAGGTGCGTGCTGGGCTGATGGCAGCTGGAAATGAAAAGACTGAAACAATTTCATTACATATTTTGGGTGTAGAGTTGCTAGAATTGCTAGTATGTTTGATAGGGGGAGTGAGAAAAGGAGAGGAGTCAGGTGTAGTCTAGATTTTTGGGTGGTGCTATTCTGAGGTGAGGTGTGGAGAAAGGGCTGTCGTTGGTGTGGGGTGATGAAGGGGGGCCTGGAGAGTTGTGTGGCCCTCGTGGAGATGCAGACTCCGGTGTGAGCGAAGGCGCTGAGCTGCGTCCTGGCCGGCAGGAGGGGATGGGGGAGAGGGGCGGGGGTCGGGGGGTGGGGTGGGGGAGCGCTGCCTTGTGCGCTGCAGTAACGTTGGCAGAGGGGGTGTACGTGAAAGAGGACGTCTGGCTGTGTGCCCCGTCTTTAGTTTCTTCCATTCAGATTTGCTGTTTTTTACTCTGCGCTTTTTTACTGATTTGCGCTTTTTACTCTTGCTTGATGCGAGCTTGACTGTGACTGTCAGCGTTCGTGACTCACCACTTGTCTTGTCTTCAAGGTGTTCTGTGTGTGGACAGCTTTGACATTGTGGGCGACGGGGTCAAAGATTTGCTTGTGGGGCGAGATGATGGCATGGTGGAGGTGTACAGCTTTGATAACACAGGCGAGCCTGTTCTGCGATTTGATCAGGTCAGTTCATTTAAGAAAGGCTATTTATTACTTGTCACATAATTAGATGATTATGATAATTTTTGGTTTATTAAAATATATTAAAAGCTTGTGTTTGGCTTAAAATATTGCTGCTTTCATGTTATAAGAATAGCCTTGGATTCTTCTTAAGTTGAACATGCCTTGTTTCCTTCAAGCTAAAAAATAAATTCCTTCACTTGGTTTCTAAACATTGACTATCCAAAGGAGACAGGCAGGTCAGTACTGTGGCTGGTGTGGTGCTCTGTGAAATGTTCACTTACCAATGAAGTGTGTGATCTTAAATTTCTCTTAGGTATTGTCTGAAAGTGTCACATCTATCCAAGGTGGTTGTGTGGGGAAAGATGGCTATGACGAAATCGTAGTATCAACATACTCAGGTAAGGGAAATGATAGCAGGCAGCTGACGAAAGAATTGTAATAAAAAAATGTGTGACTCTTAAGTCGCTTGCAGTGATGGCAAGCATCATTTTATTGATTAAAAGCTTTTTTTTAAAAAATTTCTATTGTTATATCTTTTACATTTTGTTTTCCCCTTGGGTAATTCACCATGATTAAAAGCTTTATTGATTAAAAAGTGAAGAGGGAAGAAGTGAGTTTATTCATTTATAAAATATGTAAATAATATTTTTAAGAGTGCTTAGTATGTCTCTAATAGCTTTGAAAAATTAATGATATTCTTTGGCTTGTACTTATATTTACTTATATATTTACTGAAATTGTTTTGTTGCTTTGTACACTTCCTATAAAAGTTTGCTTTTGAGTCATTTTTGCCTTATCGCAGAGTTGTGCAAGAGTTTAAATTTCCATGAAAATCATTTTGAAAAGCAGCTCTTACCCTTAGCTGCCTCTGCATTGCTAGACTGTGCCGACTCCGTCTGTGCTTGCGACTTTAAGCTAATGTGTGAGAGACCCCCTAATCGTCGTGTCATACCGCAGCAAAATGAATGGAGTCGCACAAAGCTCTTGTGTCGTTTCTTCATGGTCTGAATATTTTCCAACTTGGTTTCTTTTGTCTTGTTTTTGGACTAAGTGGGGGGCTGCGGTGGTCCAGGACGCGTGTCCCGGGGTGCTTTTCCTCACGACCCTTGCCGGCCCTCCCCTCCCCAGGCTGGGTGGCGGGGCTGACGACAGAGCCCGTCCACAAGGAGAGCGGACCGGGAGAGGAGCTGAAAGTCAGTCAGGAGATGCAGAATAAGATTTCTTCTTTACGGTAATTTTGAATTTTTTATTTGTTTTTTCATGAAGTGTGTGGTTGCTTATTATTTATAGGTGTGATATACTTTATTGGAAGACAAGTCTGTTACCATTTTAAATGAAAATTTATGAATTTGGAAAAGTTTTCTCTTAGTAGTGACTAATTTTTCGGAGTTAGAAGTGTGCTTTTTTTACGCTTTGTCCATATTGAATTTTTCTTAGATCATCAGCTGTTTTTTGTTTCGTTATAGCTAGTTGTAGTGTGTTTTTCCACAGACTTTAGAAAGACACCGGCCCAGGCAGCTCTGTGCGCATTAACCCTGCGTGTCCACCCCGTGGCCCTTCTGCGTCCGAGATCACCTGTGTCCTCGCTGCGAGTGAGCAGCGCCCCTGCCCCGCCCGTCCTGTGAAAGGGGCTGAGCCTCAAGTAACCATGCTTCCCGCGTGAGGGGTGGCTGAAGCCTGTCAGGGCTGAGCTCCTCCTCAGCCTCGCAGCCCCTTGGAGGAGTGAGGGTGATTACTGAGGCGCACCCCGTGAATGCCCCCCCCACCGCAAGGCCCCCCCGAGAGCAGGCTCGTGTTGCCAGGCCAGGGCCCGAGTGGGATCAGTGACTGTCCCAGCGCCTCCATTTGTAGCCAGCCCCCGACTCCGTGGCACGTGGGCTCTTGGGAACTTGGATCCGCTTTGTTCGCCTGCATGTGGGTCTGGCGGAGACCCTCGGCGATGTTTGTTGGATGAACCTTTGCTCATCGCACAGGTCCCGCCTCAGCTCCTCCCCAGGCCTCCCCCGCCCAAGTCGGGGCTCGCTGACCCTCTTGCTCTGCCGGAACCTGTTTGCTTCACCCGCGTGTGGCCTTCCCCGGGCAGCTCGGGCAGCAGTGGCTGACCAGCGAGCCCCAGCTGCACCAGTGGCCGGCGGTGCTCCTGAGACCCTGAGCTGCCTTTACCCAGACTCCCTCCCCCCATCTCTTGCCCCTGAGGTCTCACTGCAAAGCCCAGCCCACTGGCCACAGCTTCGCCAGGGCTTTGGCTGGGAGGGAAACCTCTGCGCCGCCCCTTCCCGTCACTTCGCACCGCCTGGCGTCCCCTCTGTCCGTCCGTCCCCTGACCGTGCTGCAGCGTGGTGGCCAGGCCCAGCCTGCCTCGGTGGTACAGCCCTGTCATGCGTTAGTGTGGGACCAGGGAGATGTTTTACATTTCAAGTGAGAGAGAAACAGCACGGAACCATTCAGGCATCACAGAGGCAAAAACTTTGTTCTCTTGGTGTTAATAGTTCTAACTCAGCCTGTAAAAGTACCACTTCGCAGGAGTAAATGTCTCAGATTTTCGGAAACATTTCAAGAACCGCAGATGTTTACACTTACAAGTGACAGAGCTGTTTGTGTTTCTCTCCAGGAATGAGCTAGGACAACTGCAGTGTAAGGTCATGCAGGAAAGAGAGAAATATCAGCAGTCTTCTCAGTCAAGCAAAGCAAAGTCAGCAGCACCTTCGTTTAGTGTAAATGACAAGTTTACATTAAATAAAGATGATGCCAGCTACAGTCTTGTCTTAGAGGTGCAGACAGCAATAGACAACGTCTTAATACAGGTGAGACGACAGCTAATCGCGTTGTTCTGTGACAGAACAGTCTAGTTTGCAAACCGGCCATGTGCCATAAAGATCATTGAACACTTTCAGTTTTAGACAGTCAGTGTTAATGTTTTTAAGTCTCATATTTAGTTTAGATAGTAATTTTAAGTGTTCATCTTCATCTCCTGTTAGATAGCTACTTTTCTCATATGTAAGTTCGTCTTTACTTTTTATTTATCCCATGTGCATTAAACAAGGACTGATGGACTTAGGGTTCAGAAAACATTAAAGATTTTGTACTGTGGTTAAATTTTAGGAGAATCTTAACAGATGCAGCTTATTAGAAAAGCTCTGCCCTTATTAGAGCCCCTTAAGCTCCAGGCACTGGAATACCAGGCTCTGGTGCCCCTGGTGCATGCACTGCGGTTTGGGGAGCGGAGACCCACATAGAGCACCCCAAAGGGCGAGATTTAGTGCACTGATTTCCTTTACATTGGAAGATACTCATGCAGTGGAGGGATGATTGGATGAATGCAAAACAAGCAAAAGAGAGAAAACCTTTCAGAAAATGAGAAAAGAAGCAAGCAGAGTGAAAAGATGGGGTGTGGGGCAGACCAGTCGGCCGAGCCACAGGCAGAAATCCGCCCCGCAGTGCTAGCTCAGTGTTTTGACCCCGAGAACACGGGAACATGGGACGCTGTCTCTGGAACCACCTTCCAGAGGAGAGCAAAGCCCCTGCCTCCCAGGCGAGTGAGCTTCCAGAGCAGGGCTGAGAGACCGGAGGCTCCGCTTGGACAGCCAGGGAGAGACTGTGGCCTCCGACAGTGCAAACCAGACAGCAGGCTCTGCAGTGTCGGTTCTCCTTGTTCGGTTTGGTCCTGGGAGCACAGGCTGCCCGGGATCGCGTCCAAGCTAAGGTGCGCAGGCGCCGGCGCCTCAGGGGAAGTGTGTTTTCTGATGACCTTTAGTTTCTCATCTGAACCCTTGTTTTTGATATTGGCTGTAGAGTGACGTTCCAATAGATTTACTCGACGAGGATAAAAATTCTGCTGTCGTCAGCTTTAGCAGCTGTGATTCTGAGGTGAGTAAACAAGGAATCCTTCAGATGCTTTCTCTTCAATATGCCATTTTGATTAAAGCCTATACATGCTTCTAGGGTTTGGTGTTTCTGCTTCAGCCTTCCCTTTCCTAACGTTCCTGTCTAAATCTACTGGTGTTTTCTTTCCGTGCCCTGAGGCCTGTCGTCCTCGGCCCCCCCTTCTCGGTCTTCAGATGGTTCTCCCTTGTGTCCCTCCCACCGCGCTCCCAGGCCTCGCCGTGCCGCCCCTGGGCCCAGAGGCCTCTGACACGCTGCTCCGTCGCCGGAGCATCTGAGGCTCGCTGGCGCGTGGGGCTCAGGACTCAGCTCTGCGGTACCCCCACTTACCGCCCCAGCCTCCGCCTCCCCAAATGTCGTTTCTGCCAAACTGAGGTTTTTAAAATTTCTTGAAATTGCTGTACTCCTCACACAGTCCTTCATCTGGGCAAGGCTCTACTGGCCCACCTCACGTGTTCTGGGCTCCTCGTGTCCTGCTCGAAAGGGGTGTTGAGGCTGCCTGCAAGTCCTCACCCTCCTTGGCCGGCGCCCGGGCTGCTGCCCGCCCCCCCCCGCCCCCGCCGTGCCCAGACCTGACCCGGACATTGGCTTCCCCCAGTCGCTGTCACTTCAGCCGTAAGACTGACGTCGTGTCATTTGCTTTAAGATAGTTGACAGTTGTGTTCACTGAGGTTAAATGGCTTGAAATTAAAGTGTTCAGATTTTCTTGTTATTTATTTAAAGTAGGAAAATAGTGATGCAGAAAAATTGCATATAAAATATTTCATGTCCCTTTGTTTTTGCAACTCATGTGCCTAAATGTATTTTTCTGTGTGTAGCGTTTTAGCACTGAGCTTCAGGAAGTTGGTGTCCTGAGCACACGCCGCGGTCGGGCAGGCCGCTGAGCGTGCCGCGCTGTGCTGTTGGCTGGGGTGGGACGAGGCCCTTCTTCGTGCTTTGCGTACTTGTGAACACCAGAGAGTCCAGCACTAAACATAGTCTCGTCTCTGCCATGTGAACATGAGGCGTTTGCACTGTCAGTTACATTTTTAGCAGCATTCTTGATGGGAAGAAATGTGACTGTAGCGTCTCGGGGAGAAGCATGAGCCCTCGAGCCTTGAAGACGGGTCTGAATTCCCATTTCACGTCTTACTGGTTTGGGGGATTTACATAACCCCCCAATGCCTCAGTTTCTTCATTGTTAAAACTGACATAGAAAAACTTACTGAAAGTCTTCTTGGAAAGAAGTGGGAAGCTCTTGGCACATGCCAGCCAGGCAGGCGGGCGCCGTGGGGCTGCCTGTCCTGTTGTAACCTAGGCTCATCCTTTCTCTCAATTTGGATTCTTCCAGTCAAATGAGAACTTTCTTCTCGCTACTTACCGGTGCCAGGCAAATACCACGAGGCTGGAGCTCAAGGTAAGATGGTCGAGTTACCTTCCTTGAGAGTCTGGGCTTTCTCCTCTTCCCTCTGCGTAGCTGGTAACGTCCACGTTGCTCCTTTGTGTCCAGTCACGCTCTGGATGAGTGATTGGGGGCAGCGACTCCTGCTGGGCTTCGAGGAGCCCGAGGTGCTCACTGCCCCGGCTCCGCCTCCGATGTCGCCGTGCTGGCTTACCCTGACGGGCGCCTCAGATTTCCTGCCAGAGGACGTGGGCCACGGGACAGCAGAGAGGCCAGTGCCCCCGGTGCTCTCGAAGTCCTGCTGAGCTCGCTCCAGCCCAGTTCCATCCCACAAGTACAAGGCAGGGTTCCATTTGTGAAAATCTCAGTACCTGCCTCCAAGAGAGCATTTTTTTTTTACGTAGTCACAACCCAATGAAGAGAAAAGAATAATTCCTTCACAGCAGGTGCTCGGTGCTCAGACCTCCCCCGCCTCTGTCCCACAGTCTGTCTGCGCTCACTGCTCTCCGGGCTTTCTGGAGCCATCCTGGCCATGTCGCTTGTCGCCGCCTGTTGCAGGGAACACTCTGGTCTTTTTGAGAAATTACGCCAGGCAGCTCTTGGCCCAAGCCGCCGCCGTGTCTGCAGACGCCGCCTCTACCTTTTCCTTTTCCTCACAAACCTGCCCTTTTAAAATGAAAAAAAAAAAGTTAAGTGATTATTAAAATTAATCACTTTAATAATATTGATCTTGACACACAGATCTTAGTTATTTGAAGTTGTGGTTAAGACTTTTTAAATTTTATTTTGATTCATTTAGATCTAAAAATAAAGGACTGTGACTTCCTGATGGTGCCAGTGTTCTGAGATGCTTGGGATGTTTTTTTCAAGAGCGATGCTGTGACACAATAATTTTTTCATATCTAGTTAAGGACGTTCCTGTTAAATGTAATTTCTTCCCAAGCTATTTTAGTATTCTTCCACTTCATGTACTTTGGAAGAAAAATAGAAAGATGGGATAAATTTATTTACAAAAGAATATATTTAAGCAGTGTCTGAGCAGGTAACCTGCTGGGAAAAGGCTGGAGAAGCTGCCTTTGTGGGAGAGGGGTGCTGAGGGCACCCTGGTAACAGGAGCAGAGAGGGCCTGGGCAGGCCGGGGGCTGGGCAGCTCCCAGCCTCTGACCCCAGGTCTGCGTGGTGTCCAGCCTGTCCCCTAACCGCTTTCAGCCTGAGAGTATCCAGCTGGCCATGCTCAAAATAACCCAAAAGAATTTGCCCAAATGTATTCTTGCGTTATACATTGTTACACTGTCATTATGCTGAAATTCTGTCTATTCTCATGTAAATATAATATTGTAATCTATTTTCAATAAATACGTCACAGTTACATCGTGGGTGTGCTCCGTCTGCACAGTAAGCCCAAGAGCTGAGTTCTTAGTAATAATTTTTTCCGTCAATGCATTTTTCTAATAACACCCAAATGCTATTGTAACCCCATTTCTGAGAAAACGAAATATTCCAAATAGGTTTCAGTCATTTGGAAAACTCTTCAACAGAAGTGCTAGGCTGTAGGCATTTCTGATGCCATCCTCATAAACCGCTCCTGTGTCTGGGCGCGGCGGGCGGGCGCGGGCCCCCGGCTGGCGCCACTTCGCCCCCACGCCCAGTCACGCGGTGGGGCTGCCTCGTCGATGCCCTCGCTTTTGGCTGCCGAAGTCTCCTTAAACGTTCCTATATTCTAGTGGCAAAAAGTAGTTGTTAATAAAATGTCGTATTTCCTTCAAAGTAGCACAGAAGGTGTGGCAGCAGGGTGGGCCTTGGGGTGGACGTTTCCGGAAATGCTGCGCTGCCCGGCTGGCCTCACCTTTTTCCTCTCTGTGTGGGTCAGATCCGCTCCATCGAAGGCCAGTACGGCACCCTCCAGGCCTATGTGACTCCGAGACTCCAGCCCAAAACCTGCCAGGTTCGCCAGTACCTGATCAAGCCCCTCTCCCTGCACCAGAGAACTCATTTCACGGGCCCTGGCAGGTAGGGCGAGGGGGGGGGCAGGTTATTTTCAGGGTGTCACATGATTTGCATCAACTTGCATTTTCTCTCAATCTAGTGTCTAAGCTGTTGGTTGCTGGTGTAGCTCAGCAGATGCCCGCTGCTGTGGGCTGGTGCTTGTGATGAAGAGAAGGCATCGGTCTCCCCGAGGCCCGGTCCAGCGCCGGCGCCAGCACCAGTAGCAGGGCGGCCTGCAGGGAAACCCGCGGGCCTCAGGCTGAGGCAGTTCCTGTCTCCTGACCCCTTCCGCCTTAAGGCCCGCTGGGGTCTTCTTTCCTAAAGATGAGAGGTCTTGAGCGTAAATGAGAGCAGGGGAGGAAACGGGCACCTGCAGACCCCTCCCCGTGCCCAGTGTGGGCTGCCTCGGCCCGTGGCGACTCCTGGCAGGACAGGTGGACATGTCTGCGGCTCAGGAGAGGCGAGGCCTCTTGCGCATACAGGAAACAGCTGTGATTTGAGGCTAGATCAGCCCAGGTGTTTCCTGTTGAAGCTTATAATTTTGAAGATCAATAAGGGGAAATATTTCTAAGGAGCATTTCTGGAAAATGCTAAAGAGAATAGATTCTTTTACGGTGTTTTCCTTCTTAAAACTCAAGGTTCAGAGTAGCAGTGGACTGGGGCCCGTGGGGCTGGGCTGAGCTTGTGTCTGTTCCTGTGACTGAGGAAAGGAAGTGACCTCCTCGGGTTCGCGTCCTCGCTCGCAGGTGGAGGCGTGAGCTCGGGTCGTCCCCCGAGTTACTCTAGCTCTGAGGTTCCGTGATGCTTCCTCTTAACTTCTGTTAGACTCTTTAAGTCTATAACCTGCATTTTCTTAGCTCTTTGTAATTATCCATCTGCTTTAAGTGTGATTCTTCTACAGCTTTGTGCTGTGTGTATGAGGAAGGGACAGCCACAGATTGGTTTTGTGAGGCAGAGTATTATCCTATATTCCTGCAGAAGAGGTGGCCCTGCTCCCCCCTGCGCACACGGGCACACGATGCAGAGGGTTCCGCCCACGTTGCCTCCCCTAAAGCCCAGCTCTTTGCCTTTGCGTTACGCTCGTTCTTTCCCTGGGGAGAGCTTGTGTGTGCTTTATGATTTATATAGTAGAAATATTAGGTGCAGCTTTAAGAAATGTTCTGCTTTTGTAAATTATCTTGAAGGCAAGATATTTATATCAACTGAGTATTCAAAGCACAGGGGTTTTTTTGGTCCATGGAAAAGAAATGTTTGATTATTTGATGCCTCCTGTGAAGAAAAATTGAGGGTATTTTGTATTCGTGTAGTTACTGCCTCCAAGTAACCGTGTAACCGTGTAAACCATATCCGTCTGCCATTAAATCACAGACCCATGAATACCCTGACGCTAACGGGCCAGTTCAGTTTTGCGGAAATTCACTCCTGGGTGGTTTTTTGCCTGCCTGAAGTCCCTGAAAAGCCTCCGGCGGGAGAATGTGCGACATTCCACTTTCAGAACACCTTCCTGGACACGCAGCTGGAGAGCACCTACAGGTGAGCCGAGCGTGTGAGGCCAGCGGCGCTCTGTTCCCGCTTGTCTTAGGAGACTGATTTGCAAGTGCTGCGGTTGACAGCCTGTACTGCTGAGGGGACTCTCCTGAAGACCGAGAGAATGAAAGAGTTAAGGATAAATGTGAAAGAGCAGTATTTTGCCTCTTCCCAACAGTAACCAGTTAGAAAATAAAAAGCCCTCTCAGAACAGCAATAACAGCAAAATACCACGAAAGACCTTCAGGGATAGTCCTCCTTAGACATACTGAGAAATTACATGAAGGGAATTGTAAAGTTCTGTGGCCGTGAAGGACTTGATGGTGGGGCCGTGGGCCTGCAGTGGTCAGGGCGAGGTCACTGTGAGCATGGCAGGGCCCCCGGCCCATGCCGCCTGTCCCCTGGGCGTCCCGGATGGATGCACGGCCCCCCCCAGGCTCCTCCCAGCCATCGCCCCCCCCCCGGGTCCTGCCTCCAGCAGGAGGTGTCTGCTCTGAGCTCAGGCGTCTTTACGGCCTCTGTATCCTTCATCTCTGCCACACCTGCAGTTTGTCTTTCCTCTGTTCCTGTAGTGTTTATTCTTACCTGTCTCGGGTGTCGTTACGTGTTTGACATACATAGCAATCCTCCTGGAAGATTACCTCTGCGTTGACGTGTAGTCCCCGATGACCTTGGTGTGGCCTTCAAGCCCAGCACTAGGCTCTCAGAAGCCTGAAGGACACTCGCTCAGGCTGGGGCAGAGGCCCGTGCGCGAGGAGTGGGCGTCGGTGTGCGTGGGCTCTGGCGGCCCGGCTGTCTGGCCCTGGCTACATCCTCCGGCCCTCTGCGGACTGAGCTGTGCTGGCTGGACATGCCGCGCCCCCGCCGCGCCCGGTGTGTGTTCGGTGCTCCCCAGCAGGTGCTGTAGCGGTGGCCGCGCACTGGGCCACTCGCTCCCGGTGGGCGGCAGCCTCCTGTGAGGATGCTGTGACCTCTGCTCACAGTCACCAAAACCACACTTCATGAAAGAAGAGGATCCAAGTGCGTTTTCTAAGAAGGGGTTGACTGTTAGAAATTTTATTAGTGAGAGTGAAGAAAAAGTGATTTTAACTGAAAGACTTATGTAAGTTCTCATATCACGGGGAGGCATATATCCAACATATTTAGTTTTACAATTACACTCAGAACTTATTACTATAACAGTTAAATATGCCTTCTATTAATGAGATCCGTCTATAAAGAAATCGAAAATAAAATCAAATATGAGGTGTACTAGTCACAAGATATAAACTTATTGGACATATTTACTGTATATATTTCTAAAACTCTTCTTTTAAAAATATTAATTTTGTAGAAAAGGAGAAGGAGTTTTTAAATCTGACAACATATCTACTATATCCATCTTAAAAGATGTGCTCTCTAAAGAAGCCACAAAAAGGAAAATTAACCTCAACATATCATATGGTAAAAAAAAAATTTTCTGAGTTTATTTTTGGTGGTTGATACAATAAGAATGTTTCTGATCAAACTGACTTATCTGTGTCTGGCTCAACTCCTAGAGATAAATGAAGGATCAGTCAAACACACTTTAAAGCTAATCCACCCAAAGCTGGAGGACCAGTTGCTTTTGGCTAAAAAAGTACAGCTAATTGATGCCTTAAAAGTAAGTGAATGGGGCACGGACTCGTGGTGTCATCATTTTATTGTGAACGGGTTTCTGAAGCTATAAAGACTAAAGTTATACTGAATTGAATTTTGAAAATTAAGGTGCTTCTGTTTTAATTTTAAATAAGGAATTACAGGTTCATGAGGGAAATACGAACTTTTTGATACCAGAATATCGCTGTATTCTAGAAGAAGCAGATCAGTTACAGGAAGAATACAAAAAGCAGCCTGCCCATCTGGACAGACTCCATGGTTAGTGGACTATTCTAGAATTTCTTGTTATTTTTTTTTCTACTGTCTGTTTGCAAAGGATCATGTGAGAGGATTGGACACAGTTAAGTTACAGCAGTCTTGAGCCAGTGGCAACCAGTTTATGGTACAGAATGTTTTGTCAAATTAATTGTAATAGTTAATAGTTTTACTTGATAACATGCAGGTAAAATTAAGACATGAAATAAGTATAACGCAGTGAATTTTCTCTACATATGAAGAAAAATGGGTAGTAAATTTAACCTATGAATGATTAAAATTTAGACTTATTTCACACAAGTAATTTTCTTAATGTGAAATACCAAAATGCAGCATTTAATGTTTTTTGGCAAATTTTAATAAGGACTGCATGTGTGGTCTGTTTAATTCACAGTTTAAAATTCGTTTTGCTTTGGGTGTTTCACAAATTGAGAGGGGGGGATGGAGCTAGGGAAGAGAAGAAGGAAGCTTAAGGAAAAATTCCTTTGCAATCTTTATATAAGGCCTGTGTGTGTGGCACATACTGTGACATCTACATGGTAAGGTGGGATGTTCAGTCCTTTCAACGCTTTGCAAGGAAGATGGAGTCCTCTCCGCTTTTTCACATTTCTCCAATTGAAATCTGAAGCTGAAGACGGGGCAGATGCGCCTGCCTGCTCCGGCACGGCCACACTGGCAAGCCTTCCTCCGAGGCAGCTGGCGCCTCATTCCCACTCCGTCAAGCCTGACTCCTGGGTTCCTGATGCCCGGAGACTTGCTTGCACACCCTGCACTGGAACCTGATACCTAATACAGACTGCTTTGTCTTACACAGTTAACATTTACTCTATGGCAAGTACATTTGTCCTGTAACAACTTGGAAGACGGTGGTATGAAACCACCCTATCTTATCGTCAAGCCCCACATCTACAAAGTTTGAAAACCAAAGCTTTTTTCATAAAAGCATTTAGCAGGAAGTCTGATTTCATCTGAATTAATTCAGTGACAAAACTTTAAGTAGGGCCTCCCTGGTGGTGCAGTGGTTGAGGCAGTGGCCTCGAGAGTTTGAGGCCCGGCCAGGGAGATTCCCACATGGCGTGGCAGACCTCTCCTGCCCCGCCCGCTGCTCCCCTCAGCAGTGTGTTTCTGATCTGCCTGTTCTGCTCCCCACTCTGTCTCTGGTGAACCCTCTTGCCGCCCCACTCCTGGCTTGTACCCTAGCTTGCATGCATAAATAAATAAATCTTTTAAAAAAACTTTACGTAATATGAATTTATTGATCTACTGAAATCCACTGCTGAGGGGAGCAGCAGGGAGAGAGGTCGGCTGCGTCCTGTGGGTCAGCTCCCTGGCTGGGGGCCTGAGCCGCAGTGGCTGTGGATCGCTGGATAGCAGGAGACGTAACCCCTGCGCCACCAGGCAAGCCCTGCAGATATATATTTAAAGCATCAGGCTTTTCGCATATGAAATTATGGATACTTAGAAACAGATTTCGAGTATTTGTGCACTTTGATCATAGACCGAGTCATTAATTAGAACTCCCAAGTGACAGGAAATCGATGTCGTTCCTCACAGGCATGATCACGGACCTTTTCATAGATAAGTTCAAATTCAAAGGCACCAATGTGAAGACCAAAGTACCTCTTCTGCTGGAGATTCTGGACAGTTACGACCAGAATGCTTTGATCGCTTTCTTTGATGCTGCGTGAAATACAAACAAGGTAAAGTTCCAGGAAGCGGTTGGTTTAAATGGAAAATGTCGGAACTGCAGGCTGGCAGGCGTGCACACGAGAGCGGTTTAACATGTGGCACCGTGTGACAGGACGTTTTCAGTAATGCATCTGTTTCCTTTGCCAAATGGAACGTTTTAAAAATAAAGGAAACTCCCACTTTGACCCGAGCAGAACGGTGTACGGGATCGTAACGGATGTTTCTCAAGGGGAGGCTTTAAACTGAGGAGTGTTTGGGAAAGAGACATTCAGGTGTCGGCCGGCAGCGCTTGTAGCCGCTGCGCAGCGGCGGGCCGAGTTGCGCCCTCTGCCCGCGCGCCCGGCGCGAGCGCGTTCTCGGGCGTCCCGTGCGGGGCAGCGCCGTGGCCGTGTGCGGCGGCGTGAGGCGGACAGCGGGGCGCGGCGGCCCGAGCCCCCGCGAGCGCCCCCGGCCCCGGCCCCGCCCCCGCCGCGCGCGGCCCCGCCCCCGTCCCCCGCGGCGCGGCCCCGGCCCCGCCGCGCCTGGCCCCGTTCCGTCCGCGCAGGCGCGTTTGGCCTCGGCCGGCGCCCTCCCCGCGCGCACGCGCGTGGCCTCCCGCCGCCGGGCTCTCCGCCCCGCCCCCTCGGCGCCTTAGCGCCGCCCTCCCTCGCCTGCGCCCGCGTCGCCCGGGTGACGTCACGGCGCGCGGCCGCGCCGATTGGCCCATTTCAATAGTCGCGGGACACTTGAACTGCACGAACAGCCGGCGCCGCGGCGGGCTGCGCGCTGCTCTCCACTCGGCTCCGGCGCGGTGCGCGGCCCTCGCTCCGCTGTGCGCGCCGCGGGGCGGCAGGTCGGCGGCGGCGGCAGCGCTCGGCGGCGGAGGGCGGGCGCCGCGATGCTGGGCGGCCATGCGGGCGCGGCGTGGGAGGACCAGGAGAACGTGGACCCCGCGCTGGCGCCGAGCCCGCAGCCCCGCACGCGGGCGGCCCTGGCCGTGCTGAAGACCGGGAACCCGCGCGCGCCCGCGCCGCAGCAGAAGCCCCGGACGCGGCGGGTGAGTCGGGCGGGCGGGCGGCGCTTCCGCGGGGCGGCGGCGGGCCCCACGCGCGCCTCCCCGCCGCTTCCCCGGCCTCCGCTGCGCGCGCCGGCCCCTCCCCGTGTGGTGAGAGGCGACCCCCTCTTGGGGGAGGGTAAGAAAAGGACTTTGCTTTTTGGTGAATTCCGTCATTCTAGCCGGAATCGCTGTTGTCGCGCCCTGGGGCCGACGCGGCGAACCCCCACTTTAACGCCGTCTCTCCCGAACTTGGCGTCTTGCAGCCGCCGCCCAGCCAGCCAGGGCCGCTGACTGCTTTTGCGTTGCTCCGCTGGGTAGGACTTGGGGGTGCGTGTGACTCACTGACATGCCCCTTCAGCCGTCGAATACTCACAACGTTCCTTGTCTGAACTTCGCCCCGGAAAGTTTGATTTTTCCGATGGTATTTGGGAGTAAAAGCAAAGGCTGAAACCGTAAAGGGAAGAAAACAAAGCTCCATCTAATAGAGCCAAAGCCCTACCCATTTCCTTCTAGGCTGCACCTCTGAAGGATCTTCCCGTAAACGACGAGCATGTCGCCCTTCCTCCCTGGAAAGCCGGCGGCAAGCAGCCTGCCTTTACCATTCACGTGGATGATGCCGAGGAGGAGACTCAGACGAGGCCCGCGGAAGCGAAGAAGCCAGAGTGCGATGACATGCTGGCTTTTAATTCTGCCGCTCATTTGCCTGGGTCAAGGAAACCACTGGTACCTCTTGATTATCCGATGGATGGTAGTTTTGGTAAGTTTTAAAGAAAATTTGTACCAGACGGAGGTTGAGTTAATGGTAGATTGCAGCATATGCCTGTCTTATCTTACCTAATCCCTAGTATAGAATGAGTTAAGTTCAATGTAGCAAGTTCAGAAAGGGCATAACCTTGTCTGAGATCTCACCGCTAATACCTCACCTGGAAAAGACCCACATCCTCAGGGGTTGACTGATCCACCCAGTACATTGCCAATCGCATCAGTTTAATTAGATCTCGTTTTACTCGGACTCTGGAAATGTCATTTTGCTGGGAGGATAGATGTGTTGTAGATACATGAAGACTTCGGAGAATCGGAATACAGCCTTGACGGGGATGTCTGACGTCTCTCCAGACTTCGGGGTCACGTTTCTGTAAAACCAGTCTGCGTGACTGTCGGATGCTAGTGTTGTCCCGAGGCAGTGCTTGAACCGTGGCTGTGGCACTCACCACATAAAAACAGCTGCTGTGTAGACAGCTGTGCCCAGTTAGTGCTGCTGCTTCAAAATAGGGCTGTGGGCTCCTGGACGGCTTGCTGAGTGCACTTTAATTTTAGTTCTGTTGATGGGAGGGGGTCTGGGAGTAGCAGGAAAGTCTTTAGAAATGATTTGTGTATTCTTATGTAAATTTTACAACAAATTTTAACCTCTTAAGTGATAACAAACTTGTTAGTCGTGCTCCTAGTCATTGTCTAAATTGTGCCTTTAATTATGCCATTCTCTGGGGTCTGCAGACTCATGGCTCGTCTTGGGTATCTAAAACTTGGAATTTAACTCTGTCCTCACAGAACTACTGTGCTATCACTTATCTGTCATGGGAGATGAACGATACCTTTAACCTAGTACTTGGTTCTCAAGCCCATTTTCCTCCTAGTGTGCTGTGAACATTTATTTGTTAAAAGTTATTCCAAAGCGTAAGTGGACAGAGGTACTTAAAGCCAGTGTGAAATATTCTGTGTATTTGTGATAAGCCACTTTTAGTTGAAGTAATTACTCTGGTGGTACAGGACCCCTTACGAGGACAGCCGCTGTTACCATGAAGTAGTGTCAGGCAATGAGCTTCATCATGCTTTGCACTCTTCCAGAGTCACCACATACGATGGACATGTCAATTGTACTGGAAGATGAAAAGCCAGTGAGTGTTAATGAAGTGCCAGACTACCATGAGGATATTCACACATACCTCAGGGAAATGGAGGTAAAGAGAGTCTGGTGGCTAACTGGCACTTCTCCTGGCCTCTCTGTTAGCGTGATCTCACTTCATTTTAACACTGAGTAACTTTCTTAACAGGTGAAGTGTAAGCCAAAAGCGGGCTACATGAAGAAACAGCCAGACATCACTAATAGCATGCGAGCTATCCTTGTGGACTGGTTAGTTGAAGTAGGAGAAGAATACAAACTACAGAACGAGACTCTGCATTTGGCTGTGAACTACATTGACAGGTTCCTTTCGTCCATGTCTGTGTTGAGAGGAAAACTTCAGCTTGTGGGCACTGCTGCTATGCTGTTAGCCTCGTGAGTCCACTCGGTTTATTGGATTGGAAGTGATTGGTACTTCTCTGTGGAAGAGAAATCCTGATTCTCACACAAGGTGGAGAATCAGTGACTACTTTAGGGGCGGCTTTGTGGATGAAACTACTTTCTAATTTAGGACCTTAATTTTCCCAGGTCTGGAGTCTAGGGGAACTTCTTGAATGAACTTGGAGCCCAACTGCATTTTAATACACTAGGATAGAGTGCAAAGATTTGAAGGGTGGTTCCTTCTGTAATAAAGTGTCTTCTGGCATATAAGTAAATTCTTCTCCCTATTAGAACAGAAAACTAAATTAAAAAACACAAAGATATCTAAGGCAATTTCCAGTTGCTGGGAAAACACTGGCATTGTTCCTAGTAGTGGCTCCCAAGTGCCCTCTTGTTTTTTTGACATTTTGATTGGCATTTGCTCTGCCTCTGCTAGTGAAGTATTGGTGGGAGCAGGCACTTGGTAGAAGCTTGGGTTTTAGATTCAGTCTTTGTTTTCTGCTAAAGGGATCATAGAACTGGACGAGCTTGCTCTTCTTTCCAAAATACTGATCACTAAAAACGTTTTCCATTGCAGAAAGTTCGAAGAAATCTACCCCCCAGAAGTAGCCGAGTTCGTGTACATCACGGATGACACCTACACAAAGAAGCAGGTCCTGAGGATGGAGCACCTCGTTCTTAAGGTCCTTGCTTTTGACTTAGCTGCACCAACAGTCAATCAGTTTCTCACCCAGTACTTTCTGCACCAGCAGTCTGCAAATTGCAAAGTTGAAAGTTTAGCAATGGTAAGTTCTTGTCATTTGTTGAATGGAGCTTCTTAGGCCATAATTAGGGGCAAGCCTGAGATTTACTATACAGCTTTTATCAAGCGCTTCCTTGTGGCAGTGGTAGGATAATGCTGCAGTGTGGAAGAAAGCGTGACACTGGCAGACAGCGGAAGCTGGGAGCGACTAGGAGTAGTGGGGCCAGGAGAGTTTTAAGGCTGCTTATCAAAGAGGAAGAATACAGGGTGAGAAGGGAGCAATACCCTGATGGAGGACACGATTAAAAACAGGCTACTGAATTTTTCTCTATGGTTACTAGAGAGGGAATTTAGCAGGAAGGGGTCAGAGGGCAGGGGTGTGAGGGTGCGATTATAGAGCGTGTGTGTGGTCAAGTACATTCGCTTTTTCATTTCAGTTTTTGGGAGAACTGAGTCTGATAGATGCGGACCCGTATCTGAAGTACTTGCCGTCAGTCATTGCTGGAGCAGCCTTTCACTTAGCACTCTACACGGTCACAGGACAAAGCTGGGTACGTCTCGCATCTGTCCATCTACCTGTGGCGCGCGTGCCGGGGCCAGGTGTTAATCAGCGTCCTATGCAACTGACATCTAGACGTGCTGACCTGGAAAAGCTACTAAGTGCTGTCCCAAGTGTCTTGCCTCCTTGCTGGACAGAAAGCTTAGTTATTACCTGAGTTTTGAAAGGTGTGCTTAAGGAATTCAGGGCACGAGACCTGATGCTGAAAGGCAGAGCAGTAAGAATTGGTTCAGGTTAGCATAAAAGGGGTGGGACAGTGACTTGAGAAAACCGGAGAATCTGTTAGGTAACGATTAGTGCTGAAATTTAACAAAACTCAACTTTAATGCCAAATACTACTTTGTTGTGTTTAGCGTCTTGCTAAAGACAAAACTGATTGTTTCCTCTCAGCCTGAATCGTTAGTGCAGAAGACCGGCTATACCCTGGACAGCCTGAAGCCTTGTCTGCTGGACCTTCACCAGACCTACCTCAGAGCACCACAGCACGCCCAACAGTCAATAAGAGAAAAGTACAAAAACTCAAAGTAAGCGCACACAGCCTCACATCGCGACCCTCCACTTTTATCCGCGGAGCGGGTTGTAGTTGGTGCTTCCTGGGACGCGCTTTGGCAAAAGGGGTGAGGTGGGCACGGACAAAGCTGGGTACGTCTCACATCTGTCCATCGACCTGTGGCGCACATGCCAGGGCCAGGTGTTAGTCACTGTCAAACTCAATTCTCCCCAAAAACCGTGGGGTGGGCACGGACGCATGTTTGGGGACTAGACAGTGGCTCTGTAGCCACTCAGAGGCACAGACAGAATGGATTCCTCGTGTGTGTCATTCCCTGATCTTTGCCCAACTGTTTTCACTAAGAACGGTTTTCTTCTGCTTCCAGGTACCACGGTGTTTCTCTCCTCAACCCACCAGAAACGCTAAACATGTGACAGGGAGACTGCCTTTGTCTTCTGGGATGTAAATCGCTCAAACTATATGATGTACAGTTTTTAATGTTGTGTTTTAATTTTACAATCATTTCTGAACACAGAGGCTATAGACTAGTACAAATTATGGTATCTATTACTTTTTAAATGGTTTTAATTTGTGTATCTTTTGTACATGTAACTATCTTAGGTGTCTGGCTATTTTAAGTGGTTTTGTTGAAAGTATTAATGATGCCAGCTGTCCAGATATTAAGAATACGAATTAATAAATTGATTTGGAAAACCTGGTTGCTAAGTCAAATTTAATTAAAGGTAAAAATCTGACCTCAGGAGTTCACTGAGAAAAATTTGGTTTACTACAGAATGGGGAGTGGTGAGGTTTCTCCTGACATCACTTTTAGGAAACAGACCTTCAAATTCACTTCCCTAAGCAACTGGACAGTTTGCTGGCTTGGGTGTAATCTAAGCATTTCTAAACTTTGCTTATTTTATCATCAGTCACAATGAAATGACTGTCAGCCCTTTGCACACTGAATGAAAATACCTTTTACTTAAAACCTGTATAAATAACCAGGTTTTACAATGGATTTATGAATAAAAAACACCGAGGGGGTTGCTGGCGCTGAACAGTCTTTTAACAGTTGATAGGCGCAGCTATGTGAACATCAGTTAGCAGGTCTCTTTTTTCTCTTTTTCCCTGGCTTTTTACTTGGTGCTTTTTCTTCTCTTGTGCTGACGGTCTGTGTTCTGTAAGTGAAGAAAATTACTATTATTAACACTAGAAACTGGTTCCACAGCTGATTTACCAACCAGCTTTGCACTATTTCGCTTATGTTTAAGATCACCAAAAATAGGTCGGTCTTCCAAATAGGATACAACATTCACCAACTCTGAGCGTAAAATCCATTAACTTTGAAAGACATCCAGGTTTCTTAGATGCTGATGTTTATAAATCTCCAATTGAAGCCACGGGTTTCTAATGTAAAGGGCTGTCTTGTAGAAAAGACTAAAATCAGAGGAAAAGCCTTTAAAGGTCTGAATATGTGTACATATTTGAAATAAATCAGAACTGTGTTACCTTATTTTCTTTGGATTCTTGTCTGGTTCTAAAATGATCATCTCTTCTTCTTCGCTGTCTGAGAGCACGATGGGAGCATCTGCAAGAAACAGCGTGAGCTGGGAGTCTCTGGCGGGCGTCAGCAGGCCGCGCTGACCGAGCCCCACAGGAGCGCCCGGCGGCCTCTGGCTGCAGGCTTTCAGGCCCCCCACGAAGCTCCTTGGAGCTCTGGGAAACTGTTCTTTCTCCCTGAACAAAAGTAAAAGTGGTCTTAGGAATGAGACATGAGAGAAACTCACATACATGTCCACAGAAAACGGGGGAAACCTATTCATAAACGTACACCCTCTTCTGCAGAGCCAATCTGAAAGTGATTTGTAGTCAATTTGCCGGTTTAATAGCTTGTGCTGTAAGAAAGAGCGTCCTTACAATACTAGGGGTATTCCCTTCCCTGAAAGCAGACAGGTGGGTGAATGACACATTTTCTAGTGTTGATTTGCTTAAAAGTACTATCCTTAAGTAACACCGATTTCCCCAGTGGCTTTCAGAATGCAAGGAACATCATCGAGGACTGCCAGTACTCTCTTTACGTCCAGGATTTAGTATGTTAGAGCACTGTTGCAGTACAGTAACCACATGCAGCTATTTGCTTTTGTGTGAACTAGGATGAAAATGTGGAATTTGATTCCCCAGTGTACAACAGTTGTGTGGCCTGTGGCTACTAGTGACTGACTGCAGAAGGCTGTTTGGACAGCACTGCTATGCTGATACATATTGGCAGCGTGACACATGCATGGGCCTTTTATGTGACTAGAAACTACAAAGAAAGGAGCATGCAAGAATTAGATTTTTAAGAAACCCAGCCCCTTAAAAATGGCCCAGATGCCTTTCTGGTGGCCTACGGGTTCAGTCTCAGCACTATCACCTCTATGGCCTGAGTTCAATCCCCAGCCAGGGAGCCAACTGACAGGGCACAGCAGACCTCTCCTGTCTCCCCGCTGCTCCCTCAGCAGTTTCAGTGGATCTGCCTGCTCTGCTCCTCACTATCTCTGGTGAACCCTCTCACCTCCATCCCCGCACCTCTGGCCTACACACCCCAGTTCTACGCAAAGAAAAAATTAAAAAATAAAAAATATGAAAAGATCACTTAAACAGTCACCTACCTTGGCTCCCAATAGTAGAGACTTCTACTCCAGTGTCCATTTTGATACTATCCAGAAGGACAGCTTCCTCACTGCCGCCTTCATCCTCCTCTTCCTTCTCAGAGTCCTCGAGGTCGCCCCAGGAGTTCTCTATTCCCTCTCCAATTTGGGCAGTTCCAGGAGTCCAGAGCACAGGGTTAGAAACACTTAACAAGTTAAGAAAATGTTCAGCAAGGGACTGGCTGGCTTTCAGTGTTTTAGCTGTGGGGTGATGTATTTGGTAAACTGATGAATAAATTTCAAGAATAGGATTAAAGAACAATTTTCTAAAGGAAAATGAAATGCTATAAATTTGTTCTCCAAACAGAATTTTGGTTTTTTTTGTGGGGTGGCTGAAGAGGTGGGTGTTCACGTCACTACCTGCCTTAAATATTTTCTCTAACAAAGTACAGTGCTTTTGAAAACAAAGCTCAGGTACGCATACCCTTCAGGTGGCCTAGTAATGTCAGAAGTTTTGTGGATCTTGTCACTCCTGGGAAAACCAGCCAGTAAAGATACACCTCTGAGGGAGGCTCGGCCTCAGCAATGATCTCTTCTGCTTTCTCCTCCACGCCGGAGGTGTCAATGGGCGCCTTTTCCATTTTAAATGCTGTGATTCTCTGGTTTGCTATAGACTCTGCGAAGCCAAACTTCCCACCTTCTTTCCTGCATGTGAGGGAGGGGGCAGAGGGTAAAGACGAATGGTAGATGGGAAAGAAGACAGGAAGGAGGAGTTAACCTTATACCCTTTTGATGGACGGAAAATTTGAGAAGTATCTGACTAACCTAAGCTAGCATTTCCTAGGCCTGTCAAGCGCAACAAGTGGCCTGTAAACCCACAAGGGAACCCTGTGCGGGGCGTACGCTGTGAGCTCACCAAGCACTATCCCTGCTCCACCAGCAGCCTCGCCGCCCACATCACAGAAGACACTGAGATGCAGCTGCTTAGTGCCGCCGCAGTGAAGACGGGTTTGCCCCAGTTTGTGTTCTTTCCATTAATTTGTGTTCTTTCTCCAAAGAAAATGTCAACTTATTTTGAAATCCTAACACACCAGGTCATTTAGTTTAGTATTGAGCACTTCAGTCCTTGGAAACAATACTGTTTCACTGGTAAGGGAATCCAAAGGAAGAGTTGTAAAAAGCAGTGATAGGACATCTAGGAACTTTCGCCATAAGTTTAAAAAATAATAGTAAGGTACAAAATGAATGACTTCAGGTGGTAATTTTCACACTAGATTTCTTAGGATCACACATAACCTACAATTGACTTGCAATGTTATCAGAACCAGAATACCTCATTTGATGTGTTCTTATAGTTCAGTATTTGGCACTATGTCTGTTAAAAGCACTGCATTCTCTAGTGCATAAATGTGGCTTCACTGCTATTGTTACAATAACTACATTGTTAAGCAAAAACTTCTTCTAATGTACAATTGGAAATGTAAGAGGAGGTAAATTAGCTTCCAGAAAAGAGGATTATACTTCTTAAATTGTGTTTGGCCTCCAAATAACTTTTTAGCTTAACTCAGTTTTAGCTTAACTGACTGGCTTGTTTCCTGCCTCCCTCAGATGGAACAGTCACCTCACACGTATGACAGATCCATGAAACCCGAGCTGGCACCCCGGGGATGGCCTGCAGAGCCCAGCACACCCCGAGGCGCGCACCTGCCCCCTAACCCTACACCGTGCTGCAGGCTGACAGGGCCGCCACAAAATAATACAATGTTTAAAACTGCTCATCATATCTTTGAAAGAGGGTCCACTTCTTACCTCTCAACTGCAGTGAAAATAATGTTTTAAAATTTAGAATGTTGATGAAAATCCTTTTTGAAAGCACTAGTACTGCTATGGCAACGCAAGTTCTAGAGACTATTCCCTTGAGAAAACTAAACTGCAATCGTGGGTCAGAAGTTTACAAATTCATGTAATTCTTCATATTTAAAATATCTTAATTCATAATTTCTTGCCTTGATTTGCTCCTCAACCATTTTTCAGGGAGAAGTAACGAAATGAAAACGTCATTTTTCAGTGACGAAAGTACTGTCTTCTTGTATGTTTTGAAAATGTGTAACAAATTTCCTTGACCTTAACACTTTCCAAGCAGGCAGAAGATATTAACTTTTTAAAGAAAAATATGTGACTTTTTTCAATACAGGTGTTTAATTTTAATAAAATATAACAAAGCACAATCAACTTTCAAAACACAAGTATTATATTCAACTAAGATTAACAACTAAGGAAAGATCAAGTGTGAAAATTACATGGTTACCCTTGAGTAAGAAAGGTTATTAAACAGGAATATCTTTAGGAACACCATTTAGTTCTGAAAAAATTAAACTTACCTAACTTTCTGGTCATTCTCCAAAGCTTTCTGTATTAGCTCTGTAATTTCTGCTACTTTCACACCAGCTATTTTACTACATCTCAAGACCTATTTATAAAAGTGAATTTCGTTATATAAAGACAACAAATTAAATCACTTTCTATATAACACCAAAAACAAAATTAGTTCTGTCTTTATCATTTAAGCCTAACTTTATTTTTCAAATATAAAAATAATTTGCTATAAACACAAGTTAAGGTTAGAGCAAGAACTGTTTAAAAATATTTGAAGGACTATTAAGTATTAGGGAACAGATCCAAAACCTCATCCATGACAGCATGAGACCAGAGACATAATTTAAAAGCTCAGGGGTACGCTAATTTCTTTTCTGTGTCCCCAGGGAAGCTTTTATAACGCAAAGATTCCCAGGCCCCAGCGATAAAATGGATCAGAATCTCTGGAACCTGCGATCTGGCCACGGCTGTGATGCTGGTAATAGCGATGATGAAAAGATGAACATTCACGGAACACTTAACACATGCACTGTACCCACACCTGTTCAATAATCCTTCTATCCGCCTAAGAAGGTGCTGGTAGTGACACTCCTCCCCGCAAAGAAACCGGGGCACAAAGACAAGAGTCCTTTGTCAAAGGTCCCGTACGATGGCAAGTCCCAATGAATGGCACCTATGCTCTTCTCCGCATGCATTACATGCCGAAGGCAATCTGTTTCCCAAGCGTCCCTGTGTGAAGCTCAGTATGGAGCTGGGTTTGAGGACTTACTGTACCCAAATCTAACAGTAAATCTACCTCCTCACCTGACTTCTATTTCTTTGACAACTCTAGGTAAGGATGTGGATTTCTTTCTTCACTGGGAGAAAGTGCTCCCTAGCTACAAGGTCTGCTTCTGGAGGACAAAATGCTTGCGCAGCAAGGAAGAGGTGCACCTGGAGCCGCCAGCCAATGGGGTAACGGCAATGCTGAGACCAGGCCCTAAGGGACCCAGAATCAACCAATGGAAACATCTCCCTTGGGCTTTGGTTAAGACAAATGTCTCTCAAAAAGAAACCCTTAGTGGGGCACGTCAGCACCAACCTGCTCTCGGAGCAGCACCATCCCACCGCTGGACTGGATGGTGCAAATCTCCCGGTGCTTGTTCATAGCTATCACCAGCAGCCCGTCCATCACACGCTCTTCTCGTTCACTGGGGTCCACCAACAAGTACGTTCTGAAACGAATGTTAAATGGACCTGAACAATCTGAGGCTGGATGCTGGTCTTAGGTTAGGGCATCCCACAAAGATGTCATTAGTAAAATCAACAGAGTGAAGGTCTGAGCCCACAGACCTGAGTCACTTTAGCGGGACAGGAGACGAGCACTACTGTCCTCAGGGACCAATGGCGGCTCAGTGGGCAATGCTCGCTGCTGCAGTCAGGCCACAGTGAGTTCATACTGCTCTTCTTAAATGACAGAACAGTCCCAAAGCTCTCCCTTTGATTAAAGGACTATGGCTCATTAATGAAAATTCAGGTAACATTAATTTGGTTAATCTTAGTTTCCCTAATGTCCTACACTCTGAAGTTCAAGGTTATGCTCACAGCCAGTTGAAAAAAAAAAAAAACAACAAAAAACAAACCACTATCTCTACAGATTCTCGGCATCACACGTGGTGGCTGAGCCCTTGAACTGTGACTGTTCCAGTGTGAAACATATGAAGAATATAAATTATTAGATTTGAAAGACCTAGCACAAACAAAAGTATGTGAAATATCTCATTTTAAAGTATCGGTTACATAAAAATATCTCATGAATAATTCTAAACATACTGATTACTGATATGAGATAAAAATAAAATACGTCAAAATTAACATTTAATGTGGCCAATAAAAAATTTTATCATTGCTTATATTAGCTCATGTACTTCCACTGGTCAGTGCTGGTCTCCCTCATTAAATTCTATACCACAATGACTAAAAGTTAAACATTTTTTTCTAGTGCTTGTTCACAAAACCGTTAAAATATTTTATTTATAACTCCCTTTGTTTCTAAAGATATTTTAGGCACCTTTATGTGGACCTAAGACTCCAGGTTTTCTATTGTGGGAAGGATTGATAATGAGTTATAGAAACCACCGGACCCACTTTTCAAGCTGCTCCCTCTCTCAATAATATGCTCCAAAGTCCTTTGTCTCCCATTAGTCCACGGTAGTTCTCATCCCACTTCTCCCAATTTGAGCCTAGCACACAATTCTCTTAACATCTGGACATCTCTAAGAAGGATAAAGCCCCACCGTAACAGTAAACGCATGCACTTTAGCAGGCCGTGAAGAGAAAGCCAGAAGTCTCACTAGGGAGTATTTCGCCGCTTCTGTTAAGGAAGGTGTCTGCCCACCGACGCCCTCACAAAGAAGGGAGGGAGAGGACTCGGTATCAAAGGAGGGTGCATTCATTTGTCCACGGCACCGCTGAGCAGGACAAGCACACTCGTAGGCAGTGACGCGACGTACCCTTGCTGGAAGAAGGCGAAGCTGACGCAGACGGGCATGTGGTGGACGCTCAGGGGCACAGGGTCGCGCTCCTCGGGCGTGTGCTGCGCGAGAACAACGGTCCAGTGATCACAGGCGCCAGTGACGGCCACAGAACGCCGCCGCACCAGACATTAAAACCATGTATTAAATACTCCCCAAGGAACATCTAAGTCATTTCCTTTACACTTACCTATTTGACTTTGCCACTCGAGTTCCTTAAAACTTTATTTTTCATAACGTTTTATTAAGGTATGATTTATAATTCATAAAATGCATTCATTCTAAGCATGATTCATTTTATAGTAAACTTAAACTTACATAATTACCACAACCCTGTTTTTTAAACATTTCCATGACCCACAAAATCTCCTTGAGCTTGTTTGCATTAACTCTCAACACCAGTCCCAGCCATCAGCAAAGGTGAGCTACATCATGTCTCTATAAATCATCCACGGAAGCAGACTCAAACAATTCGTAAACTTTTGGAAAATGATTAATGAAACAACGGAGTCAAGGAGAAAGGTACTTGGGTCAACAAAAGCACGAGACTGACCCCTCAGAAAAGCTCACTTGGTGGAAACCAGTGAACCCCCCTGATAACGTGTTGTGATTCATTCATTCACAGGAAGGAGTCTGAATCACGTCATGGGGCTTACCAGTGTCACTTCATCTCCTTGGACAGAGACGTCGGGTCTTCGGAAGTGACATAAAGCCACAATGGCAGCAATGCTGGCAGCATCAATAATATTTCCATCATGATTCAATAAATGTAAGTCCACACGTATTTGCCAAACCTGAATATGAGTTTAACACAAAATTAAATCCTGACTGATCACAACCACTGACTATGACAAAAATAACATTGAATGTAAACTTTTCTCATACTGTTAAAACATGCAGTTACTCCTAATGAACATCTGAAATGAAGGGAACCAGTGTGAAATTAACTGAAACTCAGAGAATGAGAGGACGGGTATAATCAACAACATGCATCCTAATATTTAAAATTTTGGGCAAAGTCCCCACCTTTTCACCAGCAACAACACAGAGAGATTCAGTGTCTATACACTTTGAATTTCTTAGACATCTTTCCAAAAGTCGATTCAACTTCACCAAGAGATCTGACTGCCTGTGAGAAGAGGAACGGGCCAAAGTCACGACCGGACAGCAGGCACTAAACCGAGGCTCACTTCTGTTAGGGTCTCCTCTGGCAAAGCCACTTAAGAATAATAATATTTAAATACCTGCCAGGTTCAAAAGCTGGGGCAGCCATCTGAGAGAGTTCAAGGTTAAAAAAAAGAATACCTTCTGTTGCCCTATTGAGTTTTGGAGAAACAAGTTCACAGGAAACCTGTCCAAGAACTCTGCAAAGATAAAGTATGAGTCTGTTAACCAAATCTCATTCCTTTCCAGTTAAAAAAAAAACTAATAGACACCAATTAAGTTTCAAATCTTACTAACAACATTCAGCATGTCTACCCTGTTGAGATTATATAAGGAACCGAACATTTATAAACACAAAACACATATTGCCACACCCAAAAATACGACAGAAGGACGGCCCTTACTCCAACATACACGACTCCACAGATTTTTAAGAGTAAACCTGCCCTTGAGATTTCTCAAGCTCACGTGCGGCAAGGCTTACCAACCGACACCACGCGCCACGGGCCTCACAGCTCCGAACGCAGCCCAAGCTCGAGAAGGAAAAAGCAGCAGCCACTCAGGGACAGGAGGCTCAAGCCCCGCGCGTCCCACCAGAAGCCGAGCCGGGCGAGGGGCCGCGCACGCGACCTACAGCCGCCGGGAGCCGCGAGCGCCACCGCAGGCCGCCGAAGGCCGGAGCTCACGGCCCAGGAACAGGGCGGCGGCGAGGGCTGCGCGGGCCGCTTCGCGAGCAGCCCCGAATGTGGCGCCGCGAGCGCGCCCCGGCGGAGCGTCGTTACCTCGTTCTCCCAAGCTCCACGACGCAGCAGCCGTAGTCGGCCCCGAAGGCGACGCTGAGGCGGCGGTAGTCGTAGGTCCGCCTGCCGTCCAGCCGCTGCAAGCGAGGCAAGCACCCGTGAGCCCGGCGCCCGCCGCGCGAGGGCCCGGGCCGCAGCCGCGCGGGCCGCCCTCACCTTCTTCTCCTGGATGGCGCGGAGCAGGAAGCGGCGCTCGCAGTTCGACAGCGGCGTCTCCTTCATGCCGCCGGCTCGCGCTGCCCGCGGGCGCCGGATCCACACGACACGCGCGCCCGGCTCCCCGGCGCCGCAAAGTGCGTCACGGCGGCGCGACGCGACGCGAGGCGGGGCCGCCGGGCCCGGGCGTCGTCGCGGGGCGGGGCGGGGCCGCGACGTCATCCGCGGCCGCCGGGCGGGGCGTCGCTCGCGGCGGCTCGAGGCCGCTGGGGCCGGGCGGGCGGAGGCGCTCGGGGCTCGGGGCGAAGCTCGGGCCGAAAGCGCAGCTCGTTCCAGCCCGAGGGGCCGCGGGAGCGGGGCCGGCGCCGCCGTCGGAGGCCGCGCGGGCGCGCCGAGTGACGGCGCTAGAGCTGCGTGGGCCGGAGCGCGGCGGGCGCGGGAGCGGGCGTGCAGGGCCGGGCCGCCCGCGGTGACGCCGCGCCCGCTGCTCTGTCTCGGGACGCGTCGCGGGCCCGCCGGCCGCGGCTCAGGGCCTGAGCGAGCCTCCCGGAGCGACTCGGGCGTCCCTCGCGGACGCGGGTCTCCGAGGGGCGCCGGCTGCGGGCGGGCGCTCCCGCGGGTGGCTGCGGGGACTCCCTCGGCGGGGCGCGGCGCGGGCGGCGGGCGGGGAGGGCGGCTCGCGGGTCTCCGGACGGGCGCGGCTGCCGGAGCGGGCCGGGAAGCGCTGTGCCTGGCGAGTTCGTGCCTGGCGCTCAGGTCGCAGGAGCCCGGCTCGTTGGGGCGCGTCTCGTGGTTTCTCCTTCCCGCCAGAAATGAAGTTCTGTGGAAGCAGTCGGTCCTTTCCTGTGAGCCAGCCTGGCGGCAGAAAAACAGTGCGGTTTGGCTTCCGATAAACGCCATTCAAATGAGTCTTTGGGTTTCTGCATCTTAACTCCCTGCGAAGACAAGACTCCCTCAAGGGTTCTGAATGGAATTGTTTTCCAAGAATAGTTAATTCAGGGCCTCCCTGGTGGCACAGGGGGTTGAATCTCAGCAGTCCGAAGCTGTCCCAGCCACTGCAGCACGAGTTCGATCCCCGGCCAGGGAGCTTCCCACAGGGCGCAGCAGACCTCTCCTGTGTCCCCGCTGCTCCCCTCAGAAGTGGATTTCGGGCCTCCCTGGTGGCACAGCGGTTAGGCGCTGCGCTGTGGAGCTGTCAGCAGCAGCGGCGACGCCAGTTCAATCCCCAGCCAGGGAGGTTCCCACATGGCGCAGCAGACCTCTCCTATCTCCCCACTGCTCCCCTCAGCAGTGTGTTTCCATTGCTCTGCCTGTTCTGCTCCCCACTGTCTCTGGTGAACCCTCTTGCCGCCCCACGCCTCTGGTCTGTACCCCAGTTTGTATGCATAAAAAAATAAATCTTTTAAAAAAAAAAAAGAAGTGGATTTCAGTGGATTTGCCTGTTCTGCTCCCCACTCAGTCTCTGGGAAATCCTTCCCACCCCCAACACCCCAGTTCTTGTATGCATAAATAAATAAATCTTAAAAAAAGAATAGTTAATTCAGATGTTAGTTGCCATCCCCTTTTCAGGCAGCAAGAGGCTTCCCTTGAAACTGCCAGGTAATGAACTAGATTTCTCTTGTTAGTTTCTTTGCCCTTACACCAACATTTGGTGTGAGTGTTTTGGCTTTTGGCCATTCTAATAGGTATACAGTGGTGTGTTATTGTCAGTTTAATTTGCGGTGTATTGGTGAAGTGATGTTAGACAAATACATCTATATTTGCTGTCTGTAAATCATCTTTGGTGAGGTGTCTAGATCATTTGCCCACATTTAAACTGAGTTTTATATTTCCTTACTGAGTTTTAGGCGTTCTTTGTATGTTTTGAATAATAGTCTTTTCTCAGATATGTCTTTTACAATATTTTCTCCCAGTCTTGTCTTCTGTTGACAGTGTCGTTTCTAGAGCAGAAGCTCTTAGTTCTAATGAAGTCCAACTAATTTCTTCTTTCATGAATTGTGTCCTAGGTGTTGTATCTAAAATGTAACCTCTGGGCCTCCCTGGTGGTGCAGCGGTCCAGCGGTTGAGTGCTGCGCTGTGGAGCTGTTGGCAGTGGCAATGCGAGTTCGATGCCCAGCTGGGGAGATTCCCACATGGCACGGCAGATCTCTCCTGCCTCGCCTGCTGCTCCCCTCAGCAGTGTATTTCCATCTATCTGCCTGTTCTGCTCCCCACTCTGTCTCTGGTGAACCCTCTCACTGCTCCACAGCTCTGGCCTGTACCCCAGTTTGTATGCATAAATAAGTAAACCTTTAAAAAATTAAAAAAAAATTTTTTTAAATGTAACCTCTAAACTGAAGGAGAGCTGGACCAGTGTAAACGCCTTGACCAACTTTGCTTTTACTTAAAAAAAAAAAAAAAACCCAAACTGAGCCTAAAAATGTAATTTGTTAATCATTATTGACAAAAATCTTTTCAACAATAGAGTTTTAAATATCTGATCTAGGGCCTTCCTGGTGGCACAGGTGTTAAAGTTTCAGCGCTGTCAAGCTATCACCAGCCGCTGCAACTAGTTTGATTCCCACCCTGGGAGCTGACCCACATGGCTCAGCAGACCTCTCCTGTCTCTCCTGCTGCTCCCCTCAGTGGTGTGTTTTGGTCAGTCCACCTGTTCTGCTCCCCACTCTGTCTCTGCTGAATCCTCTCACCACCCTCCCCCACCTCTGACCAGCAGCCCAGGTCTTCTATGCATAAATAAATAAAATAAATCTTTTTTAAAAATCTGATCTTATAAATTTAGCTGAAAAGTTAGAATGTATATTGGAATTTCTGTAAAATGAAATATCAGTATCGGCTTATATATAGGGCCTAGAAAGAAAGATTGAAATGAATAGAAATTATATATGTTTGTGAGATTTTTAACTTTTCTGATATTACTAATATGTTAGATTCTATAACAAGTATAGATCTTTAAAATTCAGTCATCATATAGATATATTTTATGAATCTCCTGTGTCCCAACACTGGGGCGAGAATCCTGTGTTAAAGCAAAGTCCGCCTGTGGTGCTGATGTTAGAGACAGGTGGGTAGTCAAGTAATCGAGGAGCAGATGGACACCACCTGACAGCCAGCAATGCAAAGCAGAGCAGGCCCGAGGGAGAGATACCAAACAAGGTGACTTCTCTGAGGTTCTGCAGTAAGTGCGGAGCATAACTGGACATGGCTTCACAGAGGAAGTTTAACCGATGAAGAGCCTGGGCGAGAACCACTGCCGGTTTAAATTCCAGCTCTGCCTCTTACAGCTGGCCGGGTGACCTCAGAAAAGTTGTAAACCTCTCCCAAGATAGAAACAGGACTAAAACCCTGTAAAGTGGTCTTGAGGATTCAATAATATGTGCAAAGCACTTAGAACATGCTAGGACTGTTAGCAATAATGTACATTAACAACAGTACAACAAATGTACATTAACTGTTGTTATCACAGTACTTACTGTTTATTAAGTGAGGACCTCAGGCTCCGCTCTCCAGAGGTATAACCAGATACCTTTTAAAATGCAAGAGCTGGTTTCTCAGAAAGCGCAGCTCAGGAGCCCAGAGGCAGCTTCCCAGGCACATTGGGTGCGTTGTAGGTGTAAAGCAGTGGTGTCAAGGGTCTTTGAAATCACACAGTCTTCAGTTTTATCAGGGTTGGGGCACAGAGCAGGCACCAGACAGCTTTAGACTTAGGTCCTGGCTCCGGGGAACCGCAGTGTCACAGCTGACGCTTAGCATCTGGGTGTGCCAGGGATTTCTCTAAGATCAGCTTATTTAATTTTCACAACCCATTAGCATCATGCCCTGTTACAGATGAACAACATGAGGCAGAGGGCCACACAGCCACTTCAGGGACTGGATTTGCACACACGCTCTCTGGCTCCAGGTCTGTTTGCTAAAGCCACACATGCTACTGCCTCCTGATAATCATTTCCTGCCTCACTGAGAAAACTGTACTGAAGGAGGTGGCGTGTCAACACTCAGCACAGTGCAAGAAACAAAGTAAGTGCTCAAAAAATATTAGTTTAATGTGTAAAGTCACCATAAATTACATCACAGTAAATAGAATCCACGCACACTCCGTTATGGCTAAATAATTCAATTGTTTTCACCTTTTTGGATTCTTGTATGTATTATACCAACTTTGCAAATTCACTAGTCTAAACACTCTGTTTTAGTGGGACATTGAATTACCTGGAAAAATTTGTTTACATTGAATCCGTGCTGGCTTCTGATGCTGACCTGTTATTTTCTGAAAGGCTCATAGATTGTATGTTTGAGAATCTATTTTAGAATTTTGCTTTTAATCAGTGTCAAGCTCATCATTTACATTTTTTCCTTCTTTGCATTTATGGAACTTGGGGGACTTCTAGATCTCTTCAGGATGAAAATCTGGCTTACATACTTCATTAGCAGTGAAGACCGCTAGAATTTTCTACATAATTTCAAATTTGTATTAAAGTATTGGGATGACTACATTGTACTTGAAGAGGGTTTGAATCATACAACTACCAACTGACTTCTATTTCAAATCCATAACTGCATCAACTTGTAGGACTGATCCAGCCCAAATAAGATTACTCATCTTTTAGAGGAAAATTTCCAAAAGGAAAATTTAGGTAGGATATGAGTCATATAATCTGACATTTTTCTGCTATCTAAATAAATCCTATGTCTTGTAACTAAACCATATGTTTTAAAGGAGTAAAGAAATGAAAATGTAAAAACTTTATAAATCAAATCCCTTGCTCAATTAGATCTTTTATACATTTGATTTTCTTAATTGGGCTTTGAAAAAAGGTCCGTTGGGCCTCCCTGGTGGCGCAGGGGTTAAAGTCTCAGCACTATCAAGCTAATACCAGCCACCGCACTGCAACATGCGTTTAATCCCCGGCCAGGGATGACCCATATATGGCACCTCAGACCTCTCTTGTCTCCCCGCTGCTCCCCTTAGCAGTGTATCTCATTAGATCTGCCTGTTCTTCTCCCCAGTCTGTCTCTGGTGACTCCTCTTACCCCGTCCTCCCACCCTATGGCCTACACCCCAGTTCTTGTATGCATAAATAAATAAAATAAATATATTTTTTAAAAAAGAAAAAAGGTCTGTCATTTTCATTGCAGCAAACCAGCTGCATTTTTTTCCTTAATAGGCAGTTTGTGGGCCTCCCTGGTGGCACAGCCGGTTAAGCACAGTGCTGTGGAGCTGTTAGCGCCAGTGGCGCCAGTTCGATGCCTGGCCGGGGAGATTCCCACATGGTGTGGCAGACCTCTCCTGCCTCACCCACTGCTTCCCTCAGCAGTGTTTTTTGGTCAATCTGCCTGTTCTCCCTGCTCTGTCTCTGGTGAACCCTCTCACTGCCCCACACCTCTGGCCTGCACCCCAGCTTGTATGCAAAAATAGATAAATCTTTTTTTTT
>PVIJ01014151.1:27865-42153 GCA_004024925.1 Scalopus aquaticus | reverse complement strand
AGTGAGTCCCGGATGCTGGAGTCTCGTCCTCCTGATCTGGGTGCAGATTCCTGGGCCGTGGCTGTGGGAACAGTCAGGTCAGGCTTTGTGCTTAGACTGATTTTGAACCAGTTTGGGGTAGGATGAATTTTACCATGGTAATAATTTTTTAAAAGATTCATTTTTATTTGTTTATGCATACAAGAACTGGGTGTAGGCTTTGTGCTTAGACTGATTTTGAACCAGTTTGGGGTAGGATGAATTTTACCATGGTAATAATTTTTTAAAAGATTCATTTTTATTTGTTTATGCATACAAGAACTGGGTGTAGGCTAGAGGTACAGGTGGTAAGAAAAATCAAACAGAGTGGGCCACAGAACAGGCAGATTTACTGAAATACACTGCTGAGGGGAGCAGTGGGCGAGACAGGAGAGGTCTGCTGAGCTGCATGTAGGTTAGCTCTCTGGCCGGGGATCGAACTTAGGTCTTAGGGGTGACTGCACCGAGACTTAACCCCTAAGCCACCAGGGTGGTATTAATTTTCCATTTGGTAATGAAATATTTCATTGGTTTTTCATCCTCTTTGGGGAAGAAGGGGGATGAGCTCAGAATTAGTCTCCTAAATTAATTGGTACTTTATCCAACTGGAGTTTATGCAGAGCAACCTAGAGTCTAAAAGAGGGTCCCCAGAGCTATTTTGAGGGGTCTGGACTATCGGAACAGAACAGTTGTCCAACATTTTCAGGGAAATGGTGGATAATGAACTTTCAGAGGCTCCTAATATTCTATTTGATATGCTTCTTATTCTGGAATGGAAGAAATGCATCTATTTCGTAAATGTTATTAAATTTCTGTTACCTGTAAAACACTTGTGGTGTGTTAATGTGAAGAATTCAGGAGAAGAATTTAGGTTCCCTTTTGTGGCAACATCCATTAAAAGTGAACAGCTCCCTGACTTAAGATGAGAGTGAAGAAGAGACATCCAGACGCGGGGTGACTTGGAAAGTTGGGACCTGAGCTCCCTGTGCTTACACAGTCCTTCCATGTCCTGTGGCAAAGGGCCCCGGGAACCACAGCTGACAGAGGAAGCAGATCCTGAGTCCCAGACCTGCAGTGGGGAAGGTGTGGTCCTCCCCGGGGGACACTGACATGGCTCTGGTGGGAGGAGAAGACAGGAAAGGGGGGTGGGGGAGGCAGATGTCAATCGTGTGTGTGGCCCAGGACCAAAAAAAGTTTATAATATACATTTGCTCTTCATATCATTTTTATTAATTTGTATTTAATATACATTTTCTTCTTATTTCTTCTTACCCTTATAACTATACATGTGGGAGCTTATGCTTGTAACAGAGATTTTAGGTAATAGAGCAGACAAAGGGAATGTGATTGAATTTGAAAAATAAATAACAGAGCATACAGATAAACACATTGGGGCTGTCGGTCTCCTCCTTTGGGGGAAACGTGGGCTCATCTTCACTTGTAAAGGAAGCTTTCTCTTGATAGTCAAAAGCATAGAGCTGTGCTTTGTGGGTGTTTGTATGTGTGCGAATTGTGTGTGTGGAGCTGAGTAGTCAAAGGTGTGGACTTTCCCCTCACCCATTTATTGCTCATGGTCTTTCTCATCTCAGGAGCATGTCCATCCCCCAGCTGAGCCCCCTGAGTCCTGGGCTGGGCTTGTCCCCTCATCCTCTGTGAACTGTTCTCCATCCCCATCTCCTCCTCTTCTCACACTCTCGCTCTGGTCTCAGGGAATCATCTGAAGGAGGGTGACGACCTCCATTCAGAGGTAGAGAGGCCCCCCCATATGGACATGTTGGGGGTTTGGGGAAAGTCAGAGTGTGTCCTCAGGAGTCTTCCTCCAGGCATGGCTTTTGATTCTTCTCATGGGGACCCCAATTGTCTCACAGCTTACTGGGGACCATCTCGTCACTGTGCTCTCAGGCAGAGCAGACATGGCTCCCTCAGCCCTGGGGTGCTCCTGCCTGATCTCTCACTCCCACAGGGCCCATTTTCCTTCTTCCATATTTTGGTCTTTTCTTTCCTCCAGTTCTCCCCTCTGGCGGTCATGTGGTCTTTCCATGCACCTGGAGGGATCTGTCATATCCTGGGTTAATCAAGAGGATGATCCATGTTCCACCTGACATCATCCTCTCGAGTCCCTCAGAGGCATGAACCCCATTTTGGCATCAACTGGGAATCATGCCTCTGACCAGCTGACCTTGGGAATCCAAACATCACACCTGCCTCAGGGAAGGAGATGTCTCCTGCTGAGAGCAGCTCCAGGGCAGGAGGCCTCACCCTGCAGGGGGGAGGGGAAGGGAAGGCCCAGGACCAGGGTCAGGTCCCCTTGGGGGGAACAATCTGTCTCAGTATTGGGGCCTCTCCTCTGCCCTCCTGCACTTTAGTCAAGGGAGGGGTCACCTCAGAGAAGGAGGGGGCAGGGGTTGGATGGTGAGGAGGTTAGGGGACCACTTGGACATGTGAGTGTGAATAGAAGGTTCTGGACCCAGTTTGGGTCTTCTGTGTGACACTTATGCAGGGAGCAGCCAAAGAGGAAAGATCGGAGCTGACTGACAGGGAGAGTGAGGCTGCTTCTCCCCAACAGAAGCTGGTCTCTGCTGGGAAGGGGCAGGAGCCACAGTGACGGCAGTGCAGGGGGAAGGTGTGGGAAGGGCAGAGGGACAGAGGGGACCTGGAGGGTGAAACCAGGGCCTTGGGGAGGAGCCTGGGGGTCACTGGGTAGACGTGAGAAGGAGGGTCTGGAGGGGCCTGAGGTTGGTCCATCCAGTGAGGGTGAATGTCACCAGGCAGCTGCTCCTGGTTTTCAGAATAACGTGGACACAGAGCTTAGAGTCTGGTCTTGAACACTTGTCTGTGACCTTATTGCATTTGGTCCCATTTCTGCTTCTTAAGAAAGTTCATTAAAAAAGTACCTCAGGGGGCCTCCCCAGTGGCGCAGCGCTAGGCTGTGGAGCTGTTGGCAGCAGTGACGCGAGTTCGACGCCCGGCTGGGGAGATTCCCACATGGCATTGCAGACCTCTCCTGCCTTGCTCGCTGCTCCCCTCAGCAGTGTATTTCGCTTGAGCTGCCTGTTCTACTCCCCACTCTGTCTCTGGTGAACCCTCTCGCTGCCCCACGCCTCTGGCCTGTACCCCAGCTTGTCTGCATAAATAAATAAATCTTAAAAAAAAAAAGTACCTCATTTGACAGCCCAGTGCCTGCTGTTATAATAGTGTATTAATCACTTGAAAACACACTAAGAGAGGAGATCTTATCTTCAGGATTCTTATTACACACACACATACACACACACACACACACACAATCACAATAAAAAGAGAGGTAGAAACTTTTTTAGACGTAATGAATATGCTTATGGTACAGATTGTGGAGCTGTCTACATATTCAAATTCATCATGCTGCATACAGTAAATGCATGTAGTTTTCTGCGTCAATCATGCATCATAAAGTGGGTCAAGAAAACGTAGTGTTTGTCCTACTTCTTGACTGTAAATTAAAGATGTTACTGGGTAATGGGAGGCACTAAAACTGACCAGGGATAGTAAGTGCCTGTAGGGTAGGTGGAAGAGTTGTCAGGGCTTTCCGCCCTCTTCTTGGTGATGGGCCTCTGCAGGTCCATGTGTGTGCCTGACGGCGGGTGCCTGAAGAGGGGCGTGGCATAGTGTGGCGTAGCATGGCATAACGTAGCGTGGCATGGCGTGGCGTGGTGTGGCGCATGAGGCAGAAACATGAGAACACGAAGAAGAGTGCGTCAGCAGCGGTGAGAGCAAGTGGCAGGAGTGGCAGCAGAGAGCCCAGAGAAAGCGAAGATTGCTCGGGGGCTAGGAGGCCTGCTAGCCTCCTGGCCACTGGCCACCTTGCCTGCCTTGTACATGGTTGCCTTTCTATAAAAGATGATTAAAAGCCTGCCAAAGCCACTGAGGGCTCCCGAACTCATCCTTTACCCGTTTGCCTGAATCATGGGGAACCTGCCCTGGAGCACAGACTGGCACTACAATTGGTACAATTGGCAGGATGATTAGATGTAGCTGGGTATAGAACCTTCTGAAGACCTCAGGAGGGACTGAGGTGTGGCAGACAGCGAGCTGGACAATGCTGGAGGCGCCACAGATGCACAGGAGGTGGCCCAGAGTCCAGGAGTTGTGAGAAAAGCTGAAGACTCTGAGCATAGGAGGAGAACAAGGTCTGGGAGCAGTGGGAGAAGACCTCAAATGGAGGAGGAGATGGCCCACAAGGACCAGCCCGTGACCCCTGAGGCAGCAGACTCGTTGGGAAAAGAAAAAGGACCATGATACGTCATTTGGAGCGCACCCAGTGCTGACTCAAGAAAAAACCGATGGACTGGGACTAACAATCCTGCCAGAAGGTGGAGGAACTTTGGCAAGTTGTTATATTTGTGGGACCCTGGGGTGGATGGTACTGTTTGTACACCCCAGAAAATGGGAATTGGGAGGTGGCCAGTGGGCCTCAGTGGCCAAAAGCAGCCTGTGCGCTGCCTGGCCAGGGCCACAACCCAGAGAGGCAAGGACCAGAGTAGAGAAAGGGGCAGATGTGAGAGCAGTCCAAGATTGGCTGAGGGAGAAAGCCCTTGCCAAGATCTCTGCAGCCAGGCAGAGGAGAGGCATCAAGAAAGCCAATTAGACAAGGCAAAAGCTGGTGCCAAAGTTGGGAAGCCCTGAGCAGCTATTAAGCAGTATGCTAAAGAAGGCCAGTGAGTCTCTTAAAATCACCTGTTAGTGATGCCTTGTTTGTTATTGAATAAGGTTGAGGTGCTAAGGAGCCCGTCCTTGGGGGACGGCTGGGGAATGTGGCTCATGGTGGAGACCACAGTCCAAGAGGGGACCCAAGAGAGGCCACATGTGGAGCTGGTATCCATGGGTCCCCCACCCATGTGCGTGTGCAAAGGGTTGGCCTGAGTGCAGGGTCTGCGTGTCACATTGGTGGCTATGGAAGCCGAGTGTTGGAGTGACGGCAGAGACTACCGCTGGGGATTGGGCGATGACCCCCCAAAGAGCAGTATCGCCAATCTCAAGAGTTGAGCACATCCTGGGGATGGATGCGGATTGTGACTTGTGGCTGAGACCACAGCCAGAGAAAGCCAGGAAGCCTGACGGCCCCTGGAGTGTGACGGCAGATGTCGTGAGTGGTTCCCCCTTGAATGATCAGTGCCTTTGGCAGAGGAATTGGTGGATCATGTGCTGGCACCAATAATCTTGTCTTTTGCCCATAGGTTGGTGCCCTGCCTGGATTTACTTGTATTCTGTTGTATTTAATTGTATTCAGTTTTGTTGTATTTTTTTTTTTTAAGACTGGCGAAAAACGCTGAGGGGGTGGATTGTAGGTAGGCAGAAGAGTTGTTGGGGTTTTCCGCCTTCCCCTGGTGATGGGCCTCTGCAGGCCTACGTGTGTACCTGATGGCGGGCACCTGAAGAGGGGTGTGGCGTAGTGTGGTGTAGCATAGCGTAGGATGGCGTGGCACGGCACAGCGTAACATGGCGCAGGAGGCAGAAACTTGAGAGCACGAAGAGTGCGGCAGCAGCGGGAGCACGCGGCAGGAGCGGCAGCCACAGAGAGCCCTGAGAAAATGAAGATTGGCCTGGGGCTAGGAGGCCTGCTAGCCCTCAGGCCCCCCGGCCCCCCGGCCACCTTGTCTGCCTTGTACATGGTTGCTTGCTACAAAGGGTGATTAAAAGCCTGCCCAAACCACCGAGGGCTCCAGAACTCGTCCTTTACCCATCTGCCTGAGTCATGGGGAACCTGCCCTGGTGCCCAGACTGGCACTACAGTGCCCAAATAGTTTACTGGTCACTGTCTGAGTTCTTCATGTGCATGCACAGTTACAAGCCCACTCAGGTTCAGGGAATAACAACAATGGGATTTTTTTAACACACAAGAGAAAAGAAAGTCACTGAGGCTGTAAGTGGCCAGTTATCTCACTTCAGCTTGTGTTCGGCATTCAGAAATTGTGAACGAAAGGAGTCCAAGATGGCATCTTCCCACCACTGCTGACCTGGACTAAGTGTCCCAAACAAAAGGCCAGCTCTCAAAATGGCATCTTGCCGCCATTGAAGGCCTGGGGCCTGTGGCAGCCAGAGGCAGCAGGCAGGGGAATCTAACATGCCAGACATCAGATGACACTCACTGGAGCCACGAGATGGGCTTTGAGGCCACAAAAGACCCCATCAGACAAGCAGCACTGAGAACTACAGCAGCAGCTGCAGGACATAACGAATTCACACAGCTCAGTGAAGTGCCCAGTCCAGGCCCTCGCCTTCCCCTCAGGGCTGTAATGGAAGCAGAGCAAAACTTGCAAACCTTCTTCCCTCCAAGGTCACCTGGAAGATCTGCGTGGTGGGGACTGGACCTCGGACAACTTCTGCAGTCCCTTATCTTCTCTATCAGAGTCTTGACCAGACTGATTCTTTCCTGTCCAAGTGAAGCAGTAAGGTGCTAAGTCTGCTACTTGGATTCTGCTGCTTGCTGGAGTGGAAAATTCCTCTGCTGGCCCACAGTAGTAGCTATGGCTACATTGACCCCCTTCCCAAACAATAAAGCCTATGATAGATGGGGGAATAGAGGACAGACTTCCTCATGCAAACTGTATAAAACCTTACTATCCCTGTTATTCAGGAGTCAGACTTTTGGGAGCTATCCCACTGGGTCCGCTGGTGTGACAATGAAATCTCTCTCTCCACCTCTCTGAGTGCCCTCTGATTTCCCTGAAAAGTTGCCATAACACAAGGATTGTTCTACCTGGGGCTATTCATCCCCACCTGTGACACCCCACCCTTGCCTCTCACCAGGGGTGCTCAGGCAGATGCCTCCCGTGGCACAGGGTCCTGGGACACTCCAGTAGGGCACCCCTTGGGGTGGACAGGAGGAGCTGGGATTAGGGAGCATGATGTCCCACCTTTCCTCCTGGGGTGCTCCAGAGGGACCCATCTTTTTCACACCCCTGTTCCTTGTCCCTGTGTGGCTCCCTGTCCAGCCCCCTAGATCCCAGCTTCTCTCTTACTAGGCCCCTCCCTGCTTCCTGTTTATTCTCTGGACTCCAAGTGCAGCCTCAGGCTCCATCCCTCGGAAGTAAGATGACAGGGACCAGGAGGGGCTGAGGGTTCCTGGGAGGGGAATGGCTGAGACATGGGAGGGATTTCCTCCAGGAAGGGCACAGCTTCTAGTCATCGGGGGATGGGGGCAGCTGGGCTGGGAGAGGGACCTGGTGGACCCTGACCTTCCCTGTCCAGTCTTTGAGTTAAAATTTGGTACAAATAAAACCACAACAGAGAATTCATTGCTCTGACTCATCCTACCCTCTCCACTCAACCAGGGATAGCTTGGGGTCAGCACACCCCAGTTCCTCCTGCAGCACAGAGGACTGAGTGTCCTCTAGCTGGAGATGAGGTGTTGTCATCAGCCTTAGTCCTGGGGGGCCCCCTGAGAGGTCCACGTGTCTTTCCTCTGTTAATACACTTACACATCCCCTTTCTTTTTAAGCCTTTTGTTTTGATTCATATAAATTGAAATTTAATAATAAATTTTTAGATAATTTTAAACATACAGAAAAGGGAGAAGGTTACTAAATAAATCTTGGGTATCTTTCACTGGGGTCCACCCATTGATCCCAACTGTCTCCATTTCTTTTATCATTGTTTTGCTTTCATGTTTTTATCTTGAGCCATTTGAAAGTTGCACCCATGATATCCCTTACTCATGAACACATTGGTGTTAATTTCTTAAGAACAAGAACAGTCTTTTATATAACCATCGTGTAACCATCAAAATCGGGAAACTTACAGTGACACAACACTACTATCCACAGTCCATATTCATATTTGCCAGCTGTCCATATCCAGACACCACCAATTTAGTTGTCTTTTCAGTCTCCTTTGTTAAGGACACAGCACCTTTGACTTACTTAGTCTTTCATTATATTGACATTTTAAAGAATACAGATTAATTCTTTTGTATTTATGCCTAAATTTAGGTATGTCTAGTTTATGCACTTTTGGCAGGAAAACCACAAAAATGATGTCATGTCCTCAGTGCATCACCCTAAGAGACATGTGAGCCAATATCATTCTTAATGGCTGAGTAATATTCTACTGTTAGGTGAACCCTAGTTCACTGAAACCAATTTCCTATTATAAGGCATTTATCAAATTTTAAAAACATGATCAATTACATGGCAATAAATATTCTTGAACATTTCAAGAATGGAGAGGGTGGGGCTTGGGCATGGGTTGTTTGGTGGAGAGGAAAAAAGACTTTTAGACTTGGGTACAGGGGTTCCATTTGGTGGTGGTCAATGACATGAGAACTTGGGGGGTAGTGGGGTGTGGAGCAGCACACAGGAGGAATCTGGACTAGACAGGGGACCTGCTCCCTTTGCCCCTGGTGCGTTTGTGTGATGAGTCTATGAGTCCACTAGGTGTCGCTCTCACACAGTTTCATATGACAACCAGCAAACTGCTTTATGATCTTAAGGTTTCATCAGGCATTATATTTTTCTCAGAAGGGCTAAGGTTAGATTTGAGGCTTTGAAAATGAACTTTATACATGCGGTTCATATACACGTGCCCTCCTCCATGCCTCTGACATTCTTAAAAATACATCTCTGATTTTGTCTCCAGACTAAAATTCTTGAAGTGAAATTACAGAGACACAGGGTCATAGGACAGATGTATTTTCATTTTATTTTAAAAATATAATTTATTTATATATATATGCTTTACATTGTTATTCATTTTTGTACAATGTTTGCACTCAGGTGTAGTCCCACAGAATTTGCATCACCAATTCACCCCTGTACCATCACCAGTCCCTTGTGTTCTTCCCAACCTTGTTTTGATCCTCTCCCTCCCCCTGCTGAATATCTCTGATTTATAGTTGCCACTTAATTTTGGTTTTGTTTGTTTGTTTTTAATTATTATTTTTTTCACCTGATCCCTTATTTGGTTCCCCTGTATTCCTCCTATATGTGAAACCATCTGATATTTTCTTTTTCCTTATAACTACTTTCACTAAGCATAATCCTTTCTAGCTTCATCCATGTTGCTGTGAATGGCATCAATTTATATTTTTTAACTGCTGAATAGTATTCCATTGTGTATATATACCACATCTTCTTGACCCAGTCATCTATCTTTAGGTTTATGTGTTGTTTCCAAATCTTTCCTATGGTAAATAGTGGTGCAATAAACATAGGGGTGCAGGCATCCTTTAGAATTAATGTTTTTGTGTCCTATGGGTAGATCCCTAGGAGTGGAATTGCTGAATCCAAAATCTAAAATGGTAGCTCCACTTTTAGTAGTGCAAGGAAACTCCACCCAGCTTTCCATAGTGGTTGGACCAGTTTGCCTTCCCACCAGCAGTGTAGGAGAGTTCCTTTTTCTCCAGTCCTCACCAGCATTTGTTGTTGCTAATTTTTCAATATGTGCCATCGTTAGTTGTGCAAGGTGGTATCTCACTGTGGTTTTGATTTACATTTCCCTAATTATGAGGGATGTTGAATATTCTTTCATCAAATGCAAATGCCATTTTGCATTTCCACTTTGGAGAATTATCTTTTTAATTCTTCTGCCCATTTTTTTGACTGGATTGTTTACTTAGTTTTTGTTGAGTCCTGTGAGTTCTTTGTAGATTTTTGTGATCGGTCCCTTATCAGTTATATGGAGCACAAAAATTTTCTCCCAATCAGTAGGGTGTCTCTTTGTTTTTTGGTTAATGTTTCTTTTGTTGTAAGAAGCTTTTTAGTTTGATGTAATCCCAGCTATTCATCTTTCCCTTCACACTCTTTGCTTTGGGGGACAGTCTTTTTAGGTGTTACTGAGATGTATGTCATGTAGAGTTTTACCCATATTTTCTTCTATGTATTTTATGGTTTCAGATCTTATAGTCACTTCTTTTATCCATTTTGAGTTGATTTTTGTGCATGGTGTGAGGTAGTGGTCTAGTTTCATTCTTTTGTTTGTGGCAGTCCAGTTTTCTCATCACCATTTATTGAACTAACTGTCCTTGTTCCATTACATATTCTTTACTTCTTTGTCAAATATTAGTTATCCATAAATATGTGTGTTTATTTCTGGGTTTTCTATTCGATTCCATTGGTGAGTATGTCTCATTTTGTTCCAGGACCATACTGTTTTAATTATTATGGCTTTGTAGTATAGTTTGAAGTTTGGAAGTGTGATATCTCCATTCTACTTTTTTTTTAGTCTGGAGACCTTTGTCTATTCAAGGTTTTTTTGTGGCTCCATATGAATTTCATCAATCTTTGTCCTATCTCTTTGAAGAATCACATTGAAATTTTTATCAGAATAGTTTTGAATCTGTAAATTGCTTTTGGTAGGATGGCCATTTTGATAATATTAATTCTTCTAACCCAAGAGCAAGGGATGTCTTTCCATGCCTTTGTATTCTCTTCTATTTCTTTTAAGACTGTTTTATAGTTTTCCTTTTATACATCTTATGTTATACCTCTTTTGTTAGGTTTATTCCCAAGTATTTGATTTATTTTTTTTGTTTCACTGATAAAAGGGATGGTTCCTTAATTTCTTCTTTTGATTGATTGTTTGCATATAGGAAGTTTTGATTTTTGTGTGTTGATTTTGTATTCTGCTACTTTACTAAACTGGTTTATAATTTTGATTAGTTTTTCAGTGGAGTTTTTATAATTCTCTGTGTTCATTGTCATATCATCTGCAAATTGTGATAGTTTTACTTCTTCTTTCTCTATGTGGATTCCTTGTATGTCTTTCTTTTGTTTTATTGCTCTGGCTAGGACTTTCAGTATTATATTGAAGAACGGTGGTGAGAGTGGATATCTTTGTATTGTTCAATATCTTAAGGGAAAGGCCTTTAGCTTTTCACCATTGAGGATAATACTGCCTGAGAGTTTGTTGTATATAGCATTTATTATGTTAAGGTATGTCCCTTCTATCCTGAGAGTTTTGAGGGCCTTCATCATAAACGGATGTTGAACTTTGTCAAATGCTTTTTCAGCATCTATTGATGTGATCATATGGTTTTTGTTTTTCTTTTTGTTGATACGTTGGATTGCATTAATTGATTTTTGGATATTGAACCACCTTTTGTCCCTGAGGTAAATCCCATGTGGTCATGGTATATTATCTTTTTGATGCATTGTTGGATTCTGTTGGCTAGGATTGTTGTTGAGTGTTTTTGCACCAGTATTCATTAGAGAGATTGCCTGTAGATTTCTTTTTTTGTGTTGTCCTTGTTTGGTTTTGGTATCAGTGTGATGTTGACTTCATACAATGTATTTCGTAGTATTCCTTCCTTCTCAATTCTTGGAAAGACTTTGTGTAAGATAGGCACTAGTTCATTTCTGAACATTTGGCGAATTCATTTGTGAAACCATCTGGTCCTGGGCTTTTGTTTTTTGGGAGGGTTTTGACTACTGTCTCAAATTCACTGCTAGTAATTGATTTATTTAGGTGTTCTATATCTTCTTTATCTAGTTTTGGATGATTGTATAGTTCTAGGAATTTATCCACATCTTCTAGGTTGTTGAACTTGTTTGCATATAACTGTTCATAATAATCTCTGATTAGTCTTTTGATTTCTACTGGGTCTTACATTTATGGTGCTATTTATTTGTGTCTTCCCCTGTTTTTTCTTTGTGAGCCTGGCTAGAGGTTTGTTACTTTTTTATTTTTTCCTAAGAACAAACTTTTGGTTTTGTTGATCTATTAGATTTTTTAAAAAATTCTATTTCATTTATTTGTGCTTTGATTTTTATTATTTCCTTTATTATACTGGCTTTTGGGATTTTGTTGTTGTTCTTTTTCTAGTTCTTTGAGATGGGAGATTAGGTTGTTTCTTTGAATTCTTGTTCCTTGATGTGAACCTGTATTGCTATATACTTTCCTCTTTCCAAATATATAGTTTATTGCTCCTTTTGCTGTGTCCCATATGTTCTGGAAAGTTGCATCTTCATTGTCTTTCACCTCAAGGTATTTTCCAGTTCCTTCACTTTCTTATTTAGGGTTTTCTTTCTCATTCTTCAGTTTATTGATTAAATTCTTATCTCTTTCTGCATTTTCTCTTAACTCTTTAATTTTTTTCATGATGACATTTTGAATTCATTATCTTTTAGGTGGAGATATTATTCTGTGTCTATATTATCAGGTTCTGGAGGTTGATTTTCTTTCTGTGGTGTATTGTTCCCAGAGGGGCCATTTTGTTTGCTTGTTTTTTCTTTCTTCCTATTGTTTTTTCTTTCTTCCTATTGTTTTTCAGTTTTTCTCTATTCGTAGTGTCCTATTACCACTGGTGCTGCTTGGCATGACTTCTGGTTTCTAAGCGTGGATGTGTATGCCTGGTGTCTGAGCTGCTGTGGTTGGTGAGTAGAGGTGTAAGTGGGGGCTCTTGTATTTTCGCCCTCTGCTGTCTTCAGCGGTACCTCTATTCTAGATAGGTAGTACTTTCTGTCACTCCTCCCAGGACCTTGGGGCTACAGACTTGGAAATTGGGTGTTTCATGCATTTCCCACCAAGGTGCACATCCTGACACTCCTCTATTGTGGTTGATGTTGTTCTGAGCTGTGATTTGCTCCATGACACACTTCTTTTTCATCCCCCACTATGTAGGATGGGCTCCAACAGCTCACCCTGTGGTAGTCAAGAGTCTCGTGTGGAGTGCTGCACCTCCAGACACAGGGTGAGGCCAAGTCCACTGGGAGGTGCCTGTCTGCAGGGTGGGATGTACTTCTCTGTTGAACTGCTAGGTCCCTCTAGGCATTTCTTGGAAAAATTCAGGGATTGAAAGAAACTAAGGAGTAAAAGAAAAGATATGAGGAAAGTAGAGGATGATAAAGAAATGAAAAGGGATGAAGGTAAGAGAAGAAAGAAAGAGGCAAAGACAGGGAGAAGAGGAGAGAAGAGGAGGGGATGTATCAGGAAGAGAAAATAGTGGTAATGATGTTAAAGGGGAGAAAGGTGAAAATAGAGGAAAGAAAACAGAAAGAGGAAAGGAGATGAAAAACAGACAACAGACAACCAACTTGCCAATAAACAAACAAACGGGTGGGGGAAGAATTGCTTCTCAGAACTTTGGTGTCAACAAAGAGCTAGTTGTTGCTGTTTTATCTGGTCCACTGGGGAGTGCCATAGGACTGAGTAGGATTTTCTTCCCCAGGCTGTTATCTCCCTTGTGGGAGGGAGGAAAAAAAAAAAGGAGCACAGAGGGGCGAGGATTGAACTGTGGGGTGCCCAAAAGTCTCACAATTTCTGCTGCAGCTGTGGGTGAGGAAGGATCCTTCACTCTTTCTGGGTCCATGAGGTAGTTGGGTGAGTGTGGGGACGTCTCAGGCCTCTTTCCACTTGAGGACTTGGGGTATCAAAAGGCACCCAATGTGGGTCTCCCTGGTGGTGCAGCGGTTGAGTGCTGCGCTGTGGAGCTGTCGGCAGCGGGTGGTGCGAGTTTGATGCCCAGCAGGGGAGAATCCCACATGGCCCGGCAGACCTCTCCTGCCTCACCAGCTGCTCCCCTCAGCAGTGTATTTCTGATCTGCTTCTTCTGCTCCCCACTCTGTCTCTGGTGAACCCTCTCACCGCCCCATGCCTCTGGCCTGTACCCCAGCTTGTATGTAAATAAATAAATCTTTAAAAAAAAAAAAAAGCACCCAATGTAAGGCTCAGCTCTATGAGGCTCCACCTGATTCCCTTCCTGCTGGTAGGTGCGACCAGTTAAATGGTATGCTTAACCTGGAAAAATGCCAGCTACAGTCTCTGGGTTTCGGGTATAGGTGGTTGGTATTTTTGTTCTGATCACTAGGTGGTGCCAGAGACATCTCCTAGCAAAGTTTCAGACCTGAGCTTTTTCTTGCAGGTCTCAGAAGAGAAGGGGGGAGGGGAAGGAAGTGCCACAAAGGGTCTTGCATCTGGTGCTGGATGCCTGTACTGAAGCCCTGTTTGCCTACCTGTCACCGTCCACACCTCTCAGATGTCTCAGGGTGTCGTGGTCTCCAAGCTTTTCCTCCTTTCCCTGAGCGAAGAGGGCCGGCTTTGTGGGTAGAGAGGGGAGAAGAATTCTGGATTGATGATTTTCTCTCCTCCTTTCCCTTGGTTTAAATATCCTCTGCGTTTGGGAGAATCACCAGTGTTGCAAGTTTGTCCAACACATCTGGGTCCCTGTAGGAATTTGTTATTTCTCCCTATCAGCTGTTTTTATGAGAGAAACTAATCCTAGCATCTCTTCATGACTGTGTTGGTGACATCATCCTGGATTCTTTAATTTTATAGAACTTGCTTTCTAGCAGGAATTA
>PVIJ01014151.1:0-27765 GCA_004024925.1 Scalopus aquaticus | reverse complement strand
GGAGAGGGTGTCAGAGGCCTGGGAAGGGGTCACCCTGTGGGGCTGGGGTGACTGGGGGGCTGGGGAGCCCCTGTCAGGCTGTGAGCAGAGCAGGACCTGGTTCAGCTCCCAGGGGAAAGGGGCCCAGACTGGGAGTGACAGGGGAGACAAGCCTATGTGTCTCCAGGTGAGAGAGGAAGGCTCAGGCCAGGCTGGGGCAGCACAGGTGAGAAGTGGCTCTTTGGGGGTGCAGGGGGCTCCTGAGGACAGCACAGGCCTGGCCTGTCCTTCCCAGGCCCAGTGCTCTGACTAAGGAGTAGGCTGGGGGAAGCTTTTTCTGCTTTTTTTTCCCCATTGATGTAATATTAATTTATGCAGTCTGTAGATTTTAGGTGTGCAGTTTCTGACCTTAGCAACTCTATATTTCACACACACGCACTTCCAAAATTCTGGTCACAATCCTCCACTAGACTATTCCCTCGACCCTCCTTCCCCTCTGGTGACTGCCAGTTTGTTACAGAGTCTAATGTTTTGTTTGTTGAGTGCTTTTTTTTTCACATCATACAAATAAGTGTGATCTGAGGGTATTTCTCTTTCTCCATTTGACTTAACATAATTCCTTCAGGTTCTATTCATACTGTGGAAAATGGCAAGATTTCATCTTTTAAAATATCTGATTCCCACTCCATTGTGTGTGTATTTGTATGCATAAGAAAATATATATGCGTGTGTGTGTGTTTGTGTGTGTAGTTATATAAGTTCTTAATCCATTCATCTATCCTCTATCACATGGGGTGTTTCCATATCTTCGTTCTTGTAAATAGTGTGCAGTTAAAATAGGGGGCTTGTCTTTTATTTTGAGTAAGTGTTTTCATATTCTTCAGGTAAAGAGCCAGGGGTTGAATTCTTGGATCATATGGTAATTCTATTTTTATGTTTTTGAGAACCCACCACACAATTTTCCCAACTGGCTGCACTAATTGCTTTTCCACCAGTAGTGTACAAGTGTCCTTTATCCACTAAACCTCACTAAAATTAATTATTTCTTCATTTTTCTTTTTTTTTTTTAATAATTGCTGCCTGGAGTCTTTCTTTCTTTCTTTTTTTTTTTAAGATTTATTTATTTATGCATACAAGGTGGGGTACATGTGGGGCGGCGAAGGTTCACCAGAGACAGAGTGGGGAGCAGAACAGGCAGATCGACAGAAGTACACTGCTGAGGGGAGCAGCGGGCGAGGCAGGAGAGGTCTGCCACACCATGTGGGATTCTCCCCGGCCTGGTGCTGAACTCGCGTCGCCGCTGCCGACAGCTCCACAGCACAGCGCTCAACTGCTGCGCCACCAGGGAGGCCCTATTTCTTCATTTTTCATCATAGCTATTTTACTGTGGAGAGGTGATATATCATTGATTTTTCAAATGTTGCTCCATCCTTGTGTTGCTGGGATAAATCCCACTTGCTCATGATGTGTGATCCTTTTCATGTATTATTTAGTTTTGTTTGATAAAACTTTCTTGTGGATTTTTGCAACTATGTTCTTCAGGGATATTGGTCTATAGCTCTATTATTTATGATATTGTTCTCTGCCTTTGGTATTAAGGTAATTTTGGTCCATTAAATGTGTTTGGAATCTTTCCAACTTCCTCAATTTTTTTGAAGGACAGGTATTAATTCATCCTTGATGTTTGGGTAGAATTCACTAGTGTAAATATTTGGTCCTCAATTTGTTATTTGGGAGACTTTATTTCTCTCTAAATTTTTTTGTTTGTAATTAGTCTGTTCAGGTTTTCTTTTCTTCCTGATTCAGTTTTAGAAGATTTATATTCTTCTAAGAATTTGTCCATTTCCTCTAGATTATTCCATGTTTTGGCATATAGATGTTTAGTTGTCTCTTATGAAGAGAAAACTCTTCATAAGAGTGCTCTGAAATCCTTGTGCTCTGAAATGTTTGTTACTTCTCTTTCATTTTTGATTCTAATCATTAGAGTTTTTCTTCTCTGTCTTCTATTTTTTCCTTGTAAATATAATAAGAGATTTGTCTATTTTGTTTAATTTTTCATGAACTAGCTTTGGTTTCATTCATGTTTTGGGCTGTCTTTGATTTTGTTTCATTGATTTCTGCTTTAATTTTTATTATTTACTTCCTTCACCGTCTTTTGGTTTCATTTTTTCTTCTTTTTCTAGTTCCTTTAGTTGTAAATTTAGATTATATTTATGAGATCTTCATTCTTGGCGTGGCCTGCATTACTATACACTCCCCTCTTAGTACTCCTTTTGTTGCTTCTTGTAGGTAGGTTGTGTCCTCTTTGTCATTTATCTTGATGTATTTTTAATTTCTTTTTTGATTTCTTCTTTAACTTCATCATCACTCAGTGCTGTGTTGTTCAGTCTCCACGTATGAGAGATTTTCCTGCTTTCTTTTCATGGTTGATTTCTAGTTTGAACCTTTGTGATCAGAGAGATACAATGTGATTGCAATTGTCATGTATTTATTTACACTTGCGTTTTGAGCCAACATGGGGTCTATTCTGTAGTTGGTTCCATATGCACTGACCAGAATGTGCCCTCAGCTTCCCACGTGGTTAGTGCCCTGTAAGTGTCTGGTAGGCCCAGGTGGTCTAGTGCCTCCCTTAAGGCCACTGTTTCCTTGTTGATTTTCTTTCTAGTGGATGTGACCATTGATCAAAGTGGGTTGTCGAAGTCCTGCACCTCTATTGTGTTGCTACCAATACCTGTGTTCAGACTTGTTGAGAGTTGCCTGATGTATTTGATGCTCTTTTGTTTGGTGTAAGTACATTGATGGTGTAAATTCCTGATGTAGGATTCCTTAATCATTTTATGATGTCCATCATTGTCTCTATTACCTTTTATACATGAAAACCTCTCTTATCAGATATGACTTTACCTTCCTTTTTTATGTAGGCCCCATTTCATTGTAAGTATTGTTTACTTTGGGAACACTGATGTGTCTCCTGCAGACAGCAGAAATCTGCTTTTCGTTTCTGTTCTAACTAGTCAGTCTGTGGTTCTTTTATTGGGGAGTTTAGTCTAATTACATATGCGGAGACTATTGGTACATAAAGATTTGCTACTGCCCTTTTGTCTTTAGTTTTGTGCTTTTACCCAGTTCCTTTTCCATTTTTTTTCTCTCTGATTTATTTAGGGGTGCTCTTTTCAACATTTCTTGTGGAGAGCTAGTGTTCACAATCCCCAACAACTTCTGTTTGTTTTGAAGGTATTTGTTTTGCCTCATATTTGCAGAAGTTTTATAGGACACAGTAATCTTAGCTGGGACTTTTTAATGTTACCATGTTTTGAATATGTGAGTCCATTTTCCCCTTGTTTGTAGGGTTCCCTCAAGAAACAGTCCGTTTCTCCCCTTGTGGGAGAACCTTATAGATCATCTGCTTTTGCCACTGTCTGCATCTGCGCTATGCTTTCTTTGTCTTGAACTCTTGGTAATTTCATGTCTGTGTCTCTTTGTAGGTCTCATATTTATTTTAAATTGTATTTATTTAGCTTCATTCACTTGTATCTTCAGTTCCTTCCCCGGGTTGGGCATTTTCCTCCATTTCTTTGAGTGGTTTTTGTCCCAATCTCTTGCTGTTCCTTTTCTGGAATACTAATTATCCTTATGTTGCTTTTACTCATGGAGTTCACTAGTTCTCCAAGTGTGTCTTCATTTTTCTCTTCCTTTTTCCAACTGGGTCCTTTGTGTATTATTATCTTTGAGATCACTGACTCAATCTTCTATTTTGCTACAGTAGCTTTCTCCAGATTTGTATCTTCTCTGTTGATCTTTTTACAACCTACATCTCTGTTATTGAAAACTTCAATTTTTATTTCTTTTCACTAATTTTATTTCCCAGTCCATTAATTTATCATTCTGAATTTAGATGTATCTTTGTGATTAGCCATTGTGTGTTTTCTCCCAGCTCTGACTTTCTTTGTTACTGCAATGTTTAACTCCTACCTTCTAGGAAGAGCTTCCTTATCTTTGAAGTTGAATATAGCAGAGTTGTTCTCTTCTTCCGAATTTACATCCCCTTGTGGTTTCAAGTTGCCATGTGACACGTTGTTGGTGCCTATTTTGCAGCTTTATATTTCCTGATTTTTAAAAATATCACCTGTAGTAGTAACTTAGAGATTTGAACTACTTCTGCCTTTCCATGAGGACACACTGTAGTTTTATGTGATTTCAGATTTTGGCATTATCAGGTCTGCAGTTCTGATCATTGAGAAGCTGAATCAGAGGGTGTGGGTGGGGCCTGCAGTCATCTGACCCCTGACTTGCATGCTTATTAATTCATGTTTGTGGCCCACTGATAACCTACCTTGCTCAGTCCAAGACCTGAAACTTCACCATGTGCACATGTTCAGTGTGCTTCAGGAGACCAGGACCAGTCCTGAGGTGGGGAAGTGTGGCAGTGCATCCAGCTCTGTGTCCAAGTTCTTTTCACTGGGGACCTGGACAGCAGGGTGCACCCAGCTCCACTGCATGTATTTCCCCACAGTCGAGGCCATGTGCCTCCTCACTGTTCAGTTCTCCCTCCCTAGGGCCACTGGTCATGTGGCTGGCTGAGTGGCAGTGCCACAATTTGTGCTGCAGCCTCTGGTCCCTGACCGCAGCCTCCAGGTGTCTCTCTCCTTTTGTTCAGTGAAGCATGAATCTCCTCGGTGTCCCATTTGGTGATGTCTGTTTGGTGACTGATATCCCAGTGGTGCTCCAGTTTTCTTGGAATACACAGTGTTCTCTGGGGGCCTTGTGCCATGGTTCACCTGGATGACCCTCTGAGAAAGATGCCAGGAACCTCCTCTGGCACCAGCATATCCTCCAGGAACTGTTTTTGAAATGAGCATTTTTGGGTACATCCCGATCCACTGTTTCAGACCTGGGGAAGAGGCCCTGCATTCTATGTTTGCAAGCCCTCCTTGTGATTCTGACACATGCTGAAGGTGAGGACCATGGAGTTAGAGTTCTTCATGGAGGGTCCTTTTATCAGGTACACTAGTGAAGGAGGGAGAATCTTTGACATTTCTGGACCACAAGTTGTGGTCCAGATCTTTCCTGGGTTCAGAATTGTCACTGCTCAATCCTTCAGGTCAGCTATATTCTCAGGCAATTTCCTTCTGCCTGCCTGGGCTCCCCCACTGATTGTGTGTGTTCCCTGTGCTTGGTGTGTGTCTCTTAACCTTTCTAACTCCCATTGATACCGGGAAAATGAGGCCTTTTTAAACTTAAGACAAAGGCAGTGCCTCAGTTGCTACTGGTTACTATCTTGGTTTCGCACCCGTGCGCACATTTATAAATCTACTCAGGTTGAAGGGAAAACATTATTGGGATTTACTTAACAAACAGGGAAAGGCAAAAAGATTACTACAATTAACAGAGGTAGAACAAAAGTTACTGAAGTTAACATATGGCCATTTACCTTACTTAAAACAATGTCCAGTCCTTTTTAAGTCCCAAAAAGGTGATAATAATATTCAGTCTTTTAAGTCCCAGTAAAGTAACAAAGATTGCGGGTGTACCTCCTCTTCCAAACAATAGGCCACATCTTCAACTGGAAGGCTTCTTTCTTATGTTGATGAAGTCTTCCCGCCACTGCTGGTGTGGGCCCCATCTTCACAAGGACGTTTCTTTTCTGATATGTATCGATCAGACTGTAGGCCAACTTCCAATTTGCGAGGATGACACAGGACGCAACTAAAAATGCTTTTAAAACCACCTTGATGCTCCAGAACATCATTAGGCCAGCAAGACTGTAAACAGCAGCTACAGCGGCCAGACGGCCCTGCAGACAGCACTCACACATTTTAAAAGGCGCCCGCTTCAGGCCTCTGCCTTTTCTTTGGTTACTTGCAAAGCCTTAAAGTCTCTGGCCTAAGTATTCATTCCCACATCGTGGCGTTTCTTTCTTCTAGTTCTACATAATGGCGTCTGTGTCCCTCTCTTCCTCCTGCGCTCGTTTTTTTAAAATCGCCTAGCCACGCCCTCCTTCTCAGGTAAGCAAAATCTCACAAATTCTCCAGAAGCCCACCTGGCCGGGCTTCAGATCACCTGGCTGCAATTTACCTTTAACAGTAAACCCCTGTTGGGGGCGCCAGTTCACCGGGCTTTGACTCAGTCCGCTTACACCATGAGTGTTCACAGAGGAGTTCCATGTGATTGCCCCCTCGAGCCCCATTGTGGCAGAGCTGGGTGAGGACATCACACTGCCCTGCTCTCTGTACCCCAACATGAGTGCAGAAAACATGAGGTGGTTCTGGTCCAATATCTTGGAGTCAGTCTTCATTGATGAAGAGCAGCAGGAGCAGAGCGAGGACCTGATGGCCCAGTACGCAGGGAGGACCTTGCTTGTGGAAGAATTACTCAGCTGCACCCACCCCACCCCCTGGAGAGTGCAGACTCTGTGCCCACACAGAGAGCAGAAGGAAAGGCCAGAAGCTGAGCAGCCCCAGAGAGAACCCAGAGTCACTCACAGGCCCAGAACTGCTCCTTCCGCCAATCTGCATGAGGACTCGAGACACTGACACAGCAGGGCCCGCGCCTAGTTTAGTTCCCTACAGAGAGGGACACAGAACTTAGAGGGGGGATGTTTGTAAACACTTAGTTGATGCATCTATCTTTTTGATACACACACACACACACACACACACACACACACACACACACATCATGCTGCAACTTCCCATGACAGCTTAGCCATAATACACAGATTTTGAGAGGCTGGACACCAACTGAACAAAGTGACCATCCATTTATGCTCTTCAAGTCATCAGCCACAAGCCATCCTGCAAACTAGGTTTTTCGGGAAAAGCATTACAGAGATCAAAATGTCAATGGCTGCATGTAATTGTAAAGGACTAAGAGAACTGAATGTGCAGCTTCTCTCTAAGTCATGAGGGAAGAGACTACGACCCAGTACAGGCCTGTGTGAGGCCTGATGCTCTGCCCTCTGGGAGCAAAGGCAGTAGCAGGGGCAGCCTGTGGAAGCCTGGAGACATGGAGCCTGGTAGGCAAAGTTTCACATTTTGTTTCTGAATAAATCTCGTTGGCAAACAAAAAAGACAGAGAGAGAGAGCCTCACCTTGGACTCAGCTGCACGTGGGGGTGACTGTAATATGTGAGGAGACTCAGGAGCCTGCAGCAGAGGGTCCCGCCCACTCAGAAGGGGAGGGGGAGGGTTCTGGGAGGAGAGAGATGTGCAGAGTAGGAAAGGGGGAACAAAACCATCCTATGGATAGAGAAGAACACAAAAATGTTGGATGGGCTCATCTATTTCCTCCAAGAATAGCCCAGAGAAATAGAAGCTTCCAAGAGAAACATTTCTGTAAGCAGAATAATGGCTCCAAAGATGTCCATGTCTTAATTCCATGAACCCATAAACATGTGTCCTTAACAGAGGAAAGAGAAATCTGCAGATGGGACAGAGACGGGGCCTGGAACAGGGGTGTGACTGGGATCATCAGGTAGCTCTGATCACATGAGCCTTAACAGCCGTGACCCCCGCACCTGTGCTCAGACAGACACATGGTGACGGCAGCAGGGCCATAAAAGAGGCTGCAGGGCAGGCTGTGTGGACAGAGAATGGAGTCCCAGTTAATGCAGGGGAGCCCTAGATCCTGGGAAAGGAAGGGGTTCCTGGAAGGAAGGCGCCTGCCAGACCCCGGATTTACCCCAGGACACAGTCTCAGGTCCTGCCTTGAGTCGTGTGAGATGCTAAACTGTGTGACTGGGGCTGCTCAGTGTGTGGGGACGGGTGTCAGCAGCAGCTGGACTCTGAGGCCCCATGGGGGGTGTGGGGGGCAGGCAGCGTGAGCAGGGCTGTCAGGGGAGGGTCTGGAGGAAGCACCAGGAATCCCTTGATGTCCATGGAGAGATGAGTACACTGGAGTGTCAATACTCTGGGGGGGATAGAATGGAAGAGGGGGTTTTGAGAGCAGGCAGGGAGGGAAAGTCGGGTATGGAGAGCAGGACCAGGATGTGGGACAGGAGTAAGGAACCAGAAGGTTATCAATTTGCCGACCACAGAGAGACCCCAGACCCCTCACTCTGCTGTAGCAAGAGGGTCCCCCACAAGCCCTAATGACCAGATGGGACGTGCCCTGCCCCCTTAGCATGTGACACACAGGTGCTTAGACCAGTGGCCCCAGGGCAGCCCCTCAAATGACTGAAAGGGGAACACGGCCCCTCCCCCAGAGTCCCAAGGCCATGTCATCCCCACCCCACACCTGCCTGGGGAGGAGACAGGCAGGTCATTCACCCAAACTCAGGTCAGACACAGCAGGACTCTGAGAGGCCATCAGGGGAGAGCCTGAGTTTCCCAACTGTGTGAGGAGAGAGGTGGAGGGAGGAGAACCCAGGATCAACATTTATAGAAGAACATTTTCTTGCCCATGTTGCATATAAAGGTCCAACCACACCTGCACAGTGTCACTCGGAGAAGATGGCATTTGCATCTTTGTTGAATTGCTTGATAAGAAGCAAGAACAGGTAAAATCACTAGGTGACCCATGTGACCTCGTTGAGAAAAAATGAGATTTTAAATTTACTATTCCCCACCAAGACAGTAATTGACATCCAAATGCAACATCCTAACTCTTGCATTCCATTAAAAAAGAGGGAGTAGAGAAGAGAAACAACAAATTGTTGGTTGTGACAGTGGTAGAAGGAAGAAAAGGAGAAAACAGAAGTGACCTTTTTGAGATACAGCATGTCAAAAACTTTTTATACAGTTCACTGCTCTAATCAGTTAATTTTAATGCAAACCTTTAACCCAGAAATTGCTGTTTAGTTTATAAATAAATCACACTTACTGCGAACATGTCAATATGAAATTGTTGATTCTAGTGTATTAATGGCAGACATGCCAAAATAAAGGTATGTTAAAATGCATGAGACAGGGCCTCCCTGGTGGCGCAGCAGTTAAGCGCTATGCTGTGGATCTGTCGGCAGCAGCGATGCGAGTTTGACGCCCGGCCAGGGAGAATCCCACTTGGTGTGGCAGACCTCTCCTGCCTCGCCCGCTGCTCCCCTCAGCAGTGTATTTCTGATCTGCCTGTTCTGCTCCCCGCTCTGTCTCTGGTGAAGCCTCTCGCCACCCCACACCTCTGGCCTGTACCCCAACTGTATGTATAAATAAATAAATCTTTAAAAAAAATGCATGAGACACAATTTAGCAGAGACGGGAATGATGGTAAAGAGGACAGTATGAGCCTCACTGTGTGGACATGAATCCTGAGGACAATCAGGGAGACTCTCTGAGGAGGGTTGTCACACTCCTGTCCCCAGGTCCCTCCCCCACAGCCCCCCTCTCTGTGTCTCAGGGTCTGTGTCTGGGACATAAACAAGCCCCTGAGCAGGGAAAGGGCGTGTGACTCAGGCTCCCAAGGCTCAGCTCTCCCTTCCCCAGCATCACTGCCCTTCCCTGCAGGCCCCGGGGCAGACCCTCCCTGGGGGCCCTGGGAGCAGGAGGGGGGCTCATGTCAGAGGAAATGCATTTAGATGATTGCCTCAAAAATGGCTTTTTTTAAATGTAAGATTTTCTGAAAGACTTCAAAAGGGGTCAAGGGGCTCATTATATTTTATGACCAACCTGGCTCAGCCTCTGCTCTGCCCTCATTCAATTATGGTGACTGTGACCTTGGCCTCTCTTGAGTCCCTCAGTCCATCCAAATATCTAGAAGGTGTTTCTCCCACCTAGCCCTCTGCTCCTTCCCATCTCTGCTCTTCCTCCATACATACTTTTCTCCCACTAGTTTTCTATTCACCCTTAATCTGGGGAAACAATTAAAAAGACTCAAATTTTCTCCTTTTCTAGTCCTCATACCTTAACACTAAATAAATACATAAATACCCCAAGCATTTCAGAGAATTCTCCTAAAATGGAAGGTGATGGCTTTGAACATTCATATATTACATTTTTTGTCTTGTTATACACACACACGGGATTTTACATATAATTTCAGATCTCACAGGCCTCCACCCAGGAGTCATAAACATCCCAGAAACTCTGACCCCAGACTCAGAACACCTGCTCTAAAGCAACTGATTCCTCGGCACCCAAAAGGCTTAGAGGAAAAATCCAGTTTGACATGGACCAGAGCATGAGGAGACAGAGAACCAACAGGAAACAGGAAAGACAGATTAGACCTGAAATAGGATGGGATTATGAACCGAGAAGGACCCATAACCAAGGACCCCTTAGCAAGGCCTGATTCCCAGTCGGGAGAGCAGGATGTCTGGAAACTTCTAGAGACCAGTAATTCCTAACTCACACAGCTGTCCCTGCTGCAGCCTCTCCTCACACTGACCCCCACTGTCCTCACCATAGAAGGACCAGGTGACAGGGGGTCAGACAGTGTCCTGACCCCACATGACCTGCAGGGAGGACAGGGCAGGGGGAGGCAGGTCTGTGCTCACAAGGGGGGCCGTGCACTTCTCATATGGAGGCTGCAGAGTGAGAGGAGACCAGGGGCCCCAGCCCCCTCTTGGTGGGGGTCCCTGATAGAGAAGGGGCAGAGGGGAGGCTGGGAGGGAGGTCCCAGGCCACACTGGGCCACTCACCTGCGTACAGCTGGGCCTTCCTCCAGGCTGAAAGGGAACACATAGGTGAGATCTCAGCACAACCACCTGCTCCTGGGACCCATGGGTCCTGGGCTCCCCCTGTTCTGCAGGGGAGACTCCCTGGGGGAGGCGGGGAGAACTGGAGAGGTCATGACCTCCTGCCCTGTGCAGACATCAGGGGGTGGTGGGACATCCCTGGTCAGGTCAGGGGCCTGCAGGACAGAGGGACCCAGCCCTGCCTGCTGCTGCTGTGGGGCTTTGGGCGAGTCCCTGAGCGGCTCTGGGCCCCGCAGCCTCAGAGCTCCTGTTCACGTGCTGCTCGGGGTTGCTGCACAGGGTCAAAATCAGTATGTAGGAAGATATCCCTGATGTACAATATGAGTACATAATTGTTACATTCATTATTTTCTGACAAATGTATCTGGAAAATAACTAGATAATGAAATGATACATGTCCATCAGACCGGCTGCAGGGAAATGTGGCCCATCTTCCTCAGATAAAATATTTCTAGAGATAAACACTCTCCTGGGAGATGGACAGCCCCCCCCCACTCCCTCCCATGCTGGGTCACTCTGTCTTCTCCCATTAGTATTGATCAGCATCTTCAGGAACAGGGAGAACAGACTCTCTTTGCATGGGGATCTGGGGAGAGAGGGAGGAGGAGGTCACTGTCCTGAACTTAAAGAGCCCATTTACTTATAAATTCTCAGGGCAGCTGCCTGTTTTTAAATGCTGACCGAGAGGAGGCATTGGAGGCTAGAAAGACAGGCAATCCACATGTCTGTGCTTAGACAGATGGGGGTCCAGGGGGGAAGTGTCCCCTGGGGACAGGGACCCAGGACACCTGAAGCATCATTCCCCAGCCAGGTAAGTGGCCTCTCTCTGGTCTGGAAAGCAACATAGGAAACAGATGAGCTAAGAGCTGGAATGTCTCCTATGAAGGGACACAGAGAGTTCAGGAGGGAGAGCAGAGCTAACCTAGAGTTGCCTGGAGTTCACCTGAAAGTGAGTGAAAAAAATATGCATAAACTCCATCCCTAAGAAGAAAATCTGCGTGCCTGCAAGGGCCACAGAAAAGAAGCTCTCTATGTCCTAGATGTTTCACCACCGGACCCATCCAAACCTCTAAGTTCCACTGTCCTCTCTGGTCTCCTCAGCTACCTGTTCTGATCTCCCTGCAGAGTGGACCTTGAAATCCAACTGTGCCATGGACTTGTCGTGCTCAGCATACTCTGCCACATTCAACTGGCTAGAGACTGTCCCACTTACCTCTCTCCTTCAGTGCCTCCTCCTTGGTCTGTCTGTCCTCCTCCTTAGCCTGGCGCAGACCCCTCTGTTCCCGCAGCTCCCGCATCCGTGTGGAATGTTCTCTCCGGGTGTAGCCGGCAGCCCCCAGGAGCAGGAGCAGCAGCAGGGGCAGGCTCACCAGGAGAGCCGGCTTCCAGGGGGAGGCCCGGGGAAAGAAGGGCTCTGCGGCCAGAGACCCCCAGACACCCCATCAGGACACAGCCCAGGACAGCCCAGCCCAGCACACGGGGTGCCGGCCCCTCCCTCTGACCCCGCAGGGAGTGGGGGTGGGGGCAGCGCTGACCTGGGATGACCATGGCCATGGCCTTCTCCTGGCCCAGGACGGGGTTGAGGACCGAGCAGGTCACGCCCCCCGCAGAGCTGTCTCTCACCACCAGGGCGGCCTCCACGCTGAACAGCCCCTCAGGGTCCTGGGCCTGGGCCTTGGAGAACTCCGGGAACTGCTCCCCGCGGGGGTCTCTCCACCGCACCTGGGGCTCCGGGAACCAGCCCGAGGCCGTGCACACCACGCACACCCCGTCCTCCTCTGGCCCCGTGATGTGCACTTGGGGGGCAGAGCCCACACCTGCGGAGGGGAGATGAGAGCCAGGGGCGGCAGGGCCTACCTGTGCACACCTCCAGGGGAGGCAGTTAGGGTGCACTCTGGGAGTCTGGGGGAGAACACTCTTGGGGGAGCAAGGTGGTGACCCCAATACAGAGAACAAGAGGAAGGTGCATGAGAGTCTGCAAAGGCCTGGCTCCTCTCCTCATACCTCCGACTCTGTGGGTTATGTCACCAGGATTCCCCACATGCCCGTCACACTCACAGTTCTACATCTGAGCTCATGCTTTTGTCTCATCTGTGGTAAGATGGCCATATAAATATCCCTAATGCTTCAAATTTCTACCTCACACTCTGCCACCTACATTTCAGTTCCTCACATTCTGACTCTGAGATCAGACATATGACTTCATTTCTGTAATGAGAGATCAATTAAGTTGACTCAGCAGAGGTTTAAAGTGCCGGCCGCGTGGGTCTTCCCTCCCCCATCTCCATGGAAGGGCATCGCAGTCCAGGTGCTGGAGGAGGAGCTCATGGGCAGGGCCTGTCACCAGCCTTTCCCGCTGAAGCTGTCTTCCCCAGCCAGGAGCCAGGGACGACTCATGTGAACAATCAAGCCAAGATTCACGTGATGACCTATTTATCTGGCCAAAGATGTACGAGTGAAGCCACTGGAGATTAGTCAAGTCCACCCCAGAATACCTGAAGTTCTCATAGGCCCAAAATAAATACAGTTCCATTACTATATGCCACTGATGCATTTCTCTGTGGTTATTTGTTACACAGGATCATTACGGTGATAGATAACTGATACAGACCATTAATGTTCCTGTTATGGAAGTTGACATGGGAAGATTGAGTGACACCCAGGAACACGGTGAGCACAAGAAATTTATTACGCCCGCGGACCCAAGGGAGTAACCTCCAAACCTTGGGCCCCAAACAAGGAGATCAGGGGCATTTTATACAAGGTAGCTTCTGCCTGACTTTTGGTGGGTTTCAGGGAAAGATGATCTCAGTGGGCAGGGAGGTCACTTACAGGCAGGGGCCTTATCAGTGATTTATGGGCAGGAGTCTTATCAGTAAGTGGTCATGCTCCTCCTTGGTATTCATCAGCAAGGGTCATGCTCATCCTTGTTATGGGGGCTGTGCTTTCCCGGTTCATTCCTTCATTTTGATATTTATGTTGCAATTGCTTCATACTGCATCATCATCATAGGGCAGATTAGGGTGCAATGGGGGCCGTAGCAGAGAGACCTATCGAGAAGAGAAGGGACACCAGGCAGTAACCGAGAAGAAAAAAAGGGGAACACATGGACACGGCAGGATCCTCAAGCTTCAGCCGTGCATTCACCAGTCAGCCTCCGGTGTGACTGGAGCAGGGCAGCGCTGGTTCCGGAGTGTTGCGTTGGAGCCGGAGATGAAGGGGTCCCTCTGGGGCCACTGTCCACACCTCGTCGGGGGCATTTGCTCTCTTTGCCTGTGAATGGTTGGTCCAGGGGGTTATTCCTGCAACTTTAAGGGCAGTGGGGGTAGTCAATACAACAATGTGAGGGACCGTCCACTGGGGTCTGAGGGGCTACTTTTTCTAGTCCCTAACCCATACCTGGTTTCCTGGCTGAAAGGTGTGCACAGGGGTAGACAGGAGAAGTGGGTCCTCTTTAGGGTGTACTATTTGAGTTCATTCAGTGTGGTCCCTAGAGCCTGGAGTTGTTCAGCGAGGGATTTTGTTCCTATTTGGTGGAGGTTGGCCGGCATGGCAGCCGTGGGGGGGGGGGAGCGGGGGAAGAAGGGGGAGGGAATGATCATACAAGAACTCAAAAGGAGAGTAGCCAGCCTTGTTAGGGGTGCATCTAGCCCGCAACAGGGCCAGTGGGCGTAAGTCAGGCCATGGGAGGCCTGACTCCTGAACACACTTAGTCAGGGTGGACTTGAGGGTATGATTCATGCGCTCAACTTTCCCTGAACTCTGGGGTCCATATGCTTTGTGCAGCTTCCAGGTGACATTAAGAGCATTAGAAACAGCTTGTATAATGTCAGCTTGGGCCCATTGTCACTGTGGATTGTGTGTGGGAGTCTAAATCGGGGTAAATGTCTCATAGGAGGATCTTGGTGATCTCACGACTTTTCTCCGTCCTGGTGGGGTAAGCTTCAACCCATGTAGAGTAGGTGCTGACTAAGGCCACAGGCTCTTGTATCCATGGGCCCCCTGAACTTCTATAAAATCAGCCTCCAGGTTCCTGTTTGGCATTTTTTTTTGCACACCTCAAGCATTTTTCACTTACATATCGGCAGATCGCCGATAGATTATTGATGAAGAACTGCTTTTTGAGGAATGTCTCCAGGGCGATTTTTCCAAGGTGTGTCAAGCGGTGATGCTCTGAGGCCAGATGGAAGGCTAGCGGGGCAGGGACGAAGAGCCGGACATCAGACAATAGCCACCATCCCCCCTCTGTCTGATGGGTGCCTTCGGAAGCTGCCCATGTGGATTCCTTGTCAGAGTATTGAGGTCTGGGAGAGGCGGGGCAGTGGCCACGAGAAGCAAAGATGGAGGCAAGGAGGGTGGGCCAGAATCTGCAGCGATTTTAGCAGTAGCATCCGTCAGCCTGTTGCCTACCACCACGGGGTCAGAACTGGTTTGGTGACCTCGGCAGTAAATGACAGCAAGTTTAGAAGGGAGCCAAATGGCTTGAAGCAGCTGGAGAATTTCCTCTTTATTTTTGATAGATTTGCCACCGGACTTAAGGAGTCCACGCTCCTTGTAAATGGCGCCATGGATGTGGACAGTAGCAAAGCATAACGGGACTGACTCCCGTGTATATGTTGGCCATGTGGTCACCGGCAACATGAAGGGCACAGATGAGGGCAAACAGTTCTGCCCGTTGAGCTGACCAACCACTGGGCAACAGAGCGACCTCTATCAGAGAGGTGGGGCCAGTCACTGCATAGCCTGCAAGATGGAGATCGCCACGTGGGAAACTGCTGCCATCACGGAACAGAGTTAAGTCAGGATTTGGGAGAGCGTGGTCTTGTAAATCAGGCCGTGTGGAGAAAATCTCATCCAGGACCTCACAGCAGTCATGGTCAGGTGGGCCGTCTCCAACAGGGAGGAGGGTGGCAAGGTTGAGATTTTTGACCAATTCCACCGAGATGTGGGGTTTGTCACAGAGTAGACCTTGATACTGTGTGAGCCACATGTTGGAAAGATAATGAGGCCCATGTGACTCCAAGAGGGACAAAACAGAATGTGAAACTTTGACATGGAGATTTTGTCCCAAGACGAGTTTGTTGGCCTCTCTGATTAGGACCATGGCAGTGACTGCATGCAACAAGGTGGCCAGCAGGAGGCGACAGTGTCGAGTTGCTTAGACAGGTAAGCGACAGGGCATTGCCAAGGGCCAATGGGCTGAGTCAGGACGCCCAAGGCCCTGTGTTTTTTTTCATGTACAGAGAGGTGGAAGGGCTTGAGGGTGTCAGGAAAGCCTAAAGCCGGCCCACCTGTGAGGGCAAACTGAATGGTCTCAAAGGCAGTTTGGGGATGTGAGGGCAATCTGGCTGCGACATCTGTCACTCCATTGATCGCCAGGGTTGATTCGGCTGATCTGGCTGGTTAGGCGGGTGTCCCCTTCCTCCCTCACCGCTCCATGTGCGTCCCTCCCGAAGCTGTGCGCTCGGTCGAAGAGGACGGCCTTCCCCGAATAGAGACAGACGGTTCTTTGGTCGAGGGTATACGAGTAGCTGTGCTCCCCTGCTAGAACCTCCAAACAAGCCCTCAAAGGCAGTTTGGGCTTCCTTTGTCTAGGAGAAGGGGGATGCTTCCAGGCCTGCAAGGAGAGCATAGAGCGGTCTAGCTAGAGCTGAGTAACTGGGAATCCAAATCCTGCAAAAACCTGCCCCCACCATCCCCCCCCCAAAAAAAAAAAAACTTACAGAGGGAACGCTGACTAGACGGAGCAGGAAAAGAGGTGATATTTTTTTTTTTACATTCAATTCCCAGGGCCCTTTTTCCTTGAGACAGGTGAAAACCTGAGTAGCGGACCTGGGGCTGGCATATCTGGGCCTTTGACCAGGAGGCTTGGTAACCAGCATTGGAGAGAAGCAGAAGGAGAGCCCGTGTGCCAAGTAAACAGTCTTAGTGACACCTGCCAGGACGAGGTCATCAACATATTGGAGGAGAGTGCAGAAGGTCTGGTCGCGGGGGAAGGAAGCCAGGTCAGAGACTAGGGCATCCCCGAAGATGGTCGGGGAATTTCCTTGGGGAAGGCAAGTCCAAGTGAATTGAGTGTGGTGGCCACTGTCTGGATCCATCCATTGGAAAGCGAAGAGCGGTTGACTCTGGGGGACCAAGTGAAGGCAGAAGAAAGCGTCTTTCAGGTCCAGGCATGTGAATCACCGGGCTTCACCAGGGAGTTGCCTCAAAAGTGTATATGGGCTTGACACCACAGGGTGCAGAGTCATAGCCACTTTATTGATCGCGCGGAGATCTTAGACAGGGTGGTAAGTGCCTTTGGGCTTTTTAACTGGAAGCTGAGGGGTGTTTCATGGGGACTGGTACTCCACCAGGATACCGTGTTGCTTGAGGTGGAGCAAATGTGGCTGCATGCCAGTTCGAGCCTCTAGTGAAAGGGGATACTGCTGGATTCTCTGAGGTGTAGACCCCAGATTCAGGGGGACAATAACAGGAGGCTGAAATTTGGCCAGTCCAGGAGGATTATTCTCAACCCAATCGGTCGGGAATTCTGCCTGTAGGGAGGCGAAGTCTGTCAGTGGGCCTGTAGCAGGGGCTGTGTCTTCATGGTCTCCACTCCTCTTCATGGGGAGTGAGGAGGGACAGCAGCAAGGCTGGAGAGTCAGAAGCTGTTTGGGGAAGGGACTGCAGGCAGAGGAGGCCACTCCCAAAGCCTCAAAAGTTATTTGGGCCCCAAGTTTTGATAGGAGGTCTCGGCCCAGAAGAGGGACCAAGCATTCAGGTATGTAGAGGAATTTATGTCTGATCAGGTGGCCTCAACCTCACACTGGCAGACCTAACAGAAAGGTCGCTGAAGTGCCTGAGTCCCAGTGGCCCCGATAATTGTAACAGCGTCATGGGTCAATGGCCCAACTGGGGCAGTCACCACAGAATGTTCCGCTCCAGTGTCTACCATAAATTTGATATGTTGGCCCCCAACATTGAAGGTTAACATGGACTCACGGGGGCCCAAGGGAATAGAGTCGGTCCCCACCAATTAAGGTCTCCTGCTAGGCCAATGAGGCCGGTGGAAGGCGGCTCCAGTCGGTATGACGGGCTTGTAGTCACCGCAGGGCGTCTGGAACAGTTGGGGTGATTGGGGCATTCTTTTTTCCAGTGGTCCCTTTCCTGGCAATATGCACACTGATCCCTTCCCAGGCGCTCTCTTGTTTTATGCACCCCTGGCTTGGGCCTGAGCGTACCAGGGGGAGCTCCAGGTGTAGGTGCCTCACGGAGTGTTGCTGCCAGGAGAGAGACTTTTTGCTGGAGGCGCTTGTTGGCTTCCCGCTCAGTGGCTGCCTCACGGTTTATGAACACTTTATTGGCCATCTCTATGAACTGAGTAACGTTCACGCCCTCAAAGCCCTCAAGCTTTTGGAGCTTTCAGCAAATGTCATGGGCGGCCTGTCCCACAAAAACAGAATTGACCATTTGTTGACTCTCAGGGCCCTCGGGGTCAAATGGGGTGTAGATGCTATAGGCTTCACACAGTCTCTCATAAAAGTCTGCCAGAGATTTCTCTTTTGTTGTGTCACAGAGGAGATTTTGGCCATATTCATCGGCTTTTTAGCCCCTGCCCGGAGACCCCATAAGAGCGCCTCTTGGTACCTTTGAATGTGTCCTCTCCCCTCCTGAGTATTAAAGTCCCAGGGTGGACGGTCTTCCGGGAAGTCTCCCCTCACCCAGCCTCCTGGATCAGCGACCCCAACAGGTGCAGTCTTCTAGGTACTGGCGGGCCCCCGCCAGAATATGGCACCTTTCCTCGTGTTAAAGAGGGTCTGCAACAGCTGTTGGCAATCTTCCCACGTAGGGCAGTAGGTCTGAAAAACTGACTCCATCAGGTCAATCATGGCCTGAGGTTTATCCGAATATGAGGGGGTGTTATGTTTCCAATTGAGAAGGTCAGTTGTGGAGAAAGGCTGGTAATATAGCATAGAACGGCCAGGTTGCAAAGTGCCACCCTTGCCTTGCTGAGGGGCCTCCCTTGCTTCTCCTATTGGCATTTGGAGAGCAGTGGGATGAGGCCGGAGATATCCTGCTGGGCCAGGACTCTGGGGCTGCTTGGTTCCTTGGGGCGCCGGAGGGGGAGGTGAGACAGATGGTGGGGGTGTTTCTACTGGACCTACAGGAGCCGTTGCAGGTGGAGGCTGATACGGTGGAGGCAAAACGGGTGGGTCTTCTTGTCCTGAGAAGACAGGGGTTTTCTTTGGGATTCCACTAGAGACAGAGGAGGCGAGAAGGACCTTAGCCTTTTTCTGCTTACTTACCCTGACTGGACTGACTGAACCACACCCAAGCAGGGAGGGTCTGGGCAATTTTTAACCAAGAGTCAATATAAGGGAACTGATCAGGGTGTCCAGTCTCGCATTCCAGACCCTGTGGACTTTGGGAATGCCTAGGATGCCCTCTGCAGGTCACCCTTCTCCAAAAGCAGGCCATTCTAATTCCCAGAGTGCAGAGCTTACCGGCAGTCATCTTTATACCATAGTCACCAGAGAATCCTTTTTTGAAGTTTTCGATCATGCAGTCAAGAATTGTAGGTTTACTCTGAGTCCCTCCCATTGTGTTTGGTGTCACAATGAGGGAAGGGGAACACACAACTGTGCTTGCCTGGCTGCTTTCTTCTCAGAAACAAAGGGTCCATCGTAGCTTTAGAGGTGAACTCCTATAAGCCCCGAGCCAGGCTGACCCACGAGTGGGCCAGTTCACCCTTAGGCCGTATGATGTGACCACGGAACTACAGGTACAACCCCACCCAGTCTCTGTAGCCACAGCTGCGGAGAACTCAGCCAAACACTCTCACACACATACACCAGTCATTCAGAGATGATCACATTCCCATAATAGGGAGCGCCTTAAGTAAAATCCTGAGAGGTGATCAGCTTCTTCTTCTGTCTCAGTGGACACAGGCCTGGCTAAAACAGAGGTCCCCGGACCTTACTGTGTCTGGAGGGATGGCCAGGTCCTGGCTCTGCCGCTTCCTCCCAGTCTGTTGGGGGAAGTGGTGGATTGGCGAAGGCCGAGGTGGTTCTTTGGAGACTGCCAACAATGGCAGGGTGCACACTCTCCTCCGTGCTTCCTGCCACACTAAGGTCATTCTGCCACTCTGACCAGACCGGCAGCCCAACAGGTGGCACAATTGGGTTCCTTGTCAGGGAACCATATGTTATGGAAGTTGATGCGGGAAGACCAAGCGGTACTCAGGAACACGGTGAGCACAGGAAATTTATTACGCCCACGGACCCAAGGGAGTAACCTCCAAACCTTGGGCCCCAAACAAAGAGATCAGGGACCCTTTATATAAGGTAGCTTCTGCGTGACTTTTGGTGGGCTTCAGGGAATGATGATCTCAGTGGGGGGAGGTTGCTTACAGCCAGGGGTCTTATCGGTGATTTCCATCCAGGAGTTTTATCAGTAAGTGGTCATGCTCCTCCTTACTATGGGGGCTGTGCTTTCCTGTTTTCCCAGTTCATTCCTAACATTAAATAACAGACACACAACAAAAAGGGCTTCTGTCGTGAGTGGCACACGCAGAACAGCTTGATTGTTCTGTGTGCGGAATCTACATTAAGAGATTTCGGAAGCATAATTTTTTGGTACTTGGGCAGCTGGTGATCGTTGGTCCCGGCGCCCCTAAAAAAAAAAATAAATAAATAACAGACACACAAAACCTGGAAGGCTTTGCGATCCAAGCTTAACCTATTGAACTCATAGTCCCAATTCTTTTTAAAAAAAGATTTATTCTTATTAGTTTATGCATACAAGAACTGGGGTGTAGACCAGATGTGTGAGGTGGTGAGAGGATTCACCAGAGACAGAGTGGGGAGCAGAACAGGCAGAGTGACTGAGATACACTGCTGAGGGGAGCAGTTGGAAGTTCCCTGGCCGGGGATCGAACTCATGCTGCAGTGGCTGTGGATAGCTTCATAGTGCAGCGACATAACCCGTTGCGCCACCAGGGAAGTCTTTAGTCTCAATTCTAAGCATCCCCTTGGGTTTTATATCTAATCCTCACTGATTACTGGCCTCCCATTCGCCTATTGCCACAATGGAAAGTCAGACCTCCTCCTCTCCACCCCACACTGAATTCCATGCCTCCAAACTTTCTCCCCTCCACTCTCCTTCTATTACTGCAGAGTATACATTCTAAGAATTGTTCTGATTAAAATCCAGCTCCACATCCAAACACCGTAACACGGCACACCAAGTCTTCTCCACCTGCCAACTGTTTCTTCCAAATCTTCTGCTTTCTTCTGCTTCCCTCATAAATGGTACCAAACAGTGCCCTCAAGCCTAACACTCCAAACCCAAGAATTTGACTGCTATTATCACAATCACCATGCACCATGGACTCCATCACCCTTTCTTCTGGTCAGAAGGGTTTTATGGAAACTTGTCTGATAAAATGTAGTCCCAGGTCAAGGTCTACTTCTGTGGAGATTTTTATGATCACCTTTGTTACCATTATTCAATTAATCTCAACCTGTGCTCCCTGTACCTGTGACATCTTTTTATAACAGTACTATCACCTCTTAACACCCTGCTTCCTCACTCTCTCCCACTAGCCATGAGGACTCCATGTGAGCCAAGAATACACCAAACACACACTCACCCCAGCTCAACCACACTGAATGTTCTCTCCAAACAGAAGTTGCCTTCCCTGTGATTTACAGCATGATGATTAGTGCTATCACTGCTGTAGGAAAGGGGTTAGGGCATAACTCCTAAGAGTTCTTCTCACCATGGAAAGTTTTTCCTTTTTTGTTCTTTTCACTACATCTAAATTGGAAGATGGACATTAGTTAACCTATCCTGACAATCATCTCATCATATGTGTAAATCAAATACTCATGCTCTATGCCTTAGACTCACACAATAATGTATATTAATTGTTTCTCAATAAAACTGGGGAGGGGAGATACACTAAATATCTGCTTAACTAAATCCCCATTTCCTCTGAGTTTGCACAAACGGGACCAGCTTAAGCTCCCATTTATTGCTGTAACCTGACAAATCCCAAATTCACATTGCTGGCCCATTGCCACTGTGCAATGTAGAACTTATCCTCATCATTTATCAGTTCCTAAGATCATTTATAACCTGTTTATTTATTATGATTGTTCTATCTCCCACTTGAAAACACAAACTCGTAGAGTGAAGAACTTGATGAGAACTAAGAACTTGATGTATCCAAGTACTTAGAACAGACCCAGACATATAGTAGGTCCTCTATATATTTATATTTAATGCAACAAAGAATTAAGACCCCTTTTCTTCTTCATGAATGAAATGAGAGACTAAATTACATTGTCTTTAGGTTCTTCCCAGCTACTAAATTCCAGGACTCTGAGAAGCTTAACCATGTCACCAACCTGCCACCTGCAGCTCCACACTGGCTTGGTCACAGAAGTCTTCATCCCTGAAGCTACAGGTGTACAGCCCGTTGTCAGCAGCCTGGACCTTGTAGTCCCCACAAGGGCTGGGGGTGACTGTGATGGAGGAGATAGGATCACAAGATTAGACCCACACAGGAGGTGGGGGTGCAAGGGATTAACATGATCACCTCAAACAGGTGTAAGAGGCTACAGGGAGTGTAAGCAGTGTCTAGACAATCTCTGGCCCCTTTCTAATCCTGATTAAAACAAATAAGCATTCCTGGAAGGTGTGAGCTCCTCCCTAAGAGAAAACTATTTAAGTGCGATGCCTGCACTGGCTCGGGGCAGCAGCTCTCCTTTTGCCCACCTGTGCCTCTCCACCAAATCTCTGTCCCTCTGCAGGGCAGCAGCCTGCCTGCCTGGCCATGATCATGCTGGAACTTCTCTTCATTGACCTCCCTGAGCAGAGGCAGCTCTCAAGATTGCCCGCCTGCAACCATGCCGGCCTCTCTTTGAAAACCTGTCCCTTTCAAGGCAGCTCTTCCTAACTGCTTGTGTCTAAGCAAGCGTCCTTTACTTTCCTGTCCTTCTCCCTAAAAACTTTTCCTTTCTCTAAACAAATGTGTCTCCTTTTGCTTGCTTGCCTGAGCGTCAGCGAAGTCCCTTCTGCAGCTTTGTGGGACACCAACCCGTGGAGGTCTAGTGGCCGGGACTCAGCGCCGCCCCTGCAGCATGGGGTCCCTTCCAGGCTGAAGGCTAGACCTGAAAGCCTGAAATTCTGGTATCAAATGGTCATGGGTGCTGAAGGGGCTCCTTAGTCCTTGGAATCCAGGTGGGTCCCCAGGAGTCCTGTGACATATCTGACACCCAATAAGTCTTTTGGATCCTTCTCTTGCTTGGTGAGATGTAGGCTAGGGTCACAAGGCTCTCGTTTCAGGGATCATAACCCTCTCCCTAAAAACTAAGTATCTGGGGTGAGGTTGTTGGTGTCCTTGTTATGGGGCAGGGGAATCCTTGCCTAATGGGTCCCTCTCTCTGCAGGGTCTGTCAATCTGGATCCAGGTTCTTTCTAGTCTATATTGTGCTCTCTCCTGACAAGAAAAGTCTGGCCTGTAATCATTATGGCATGAAAAATGGGTTTTTGGCTTGGGGCCTTGAGGGCATCACATCAGGCCTCTGTTACTGGGAAGTGGGGGTCTGTAGTGGAGACAGCAGTGAATGGTAGCTGGGGGGTCTGGAGGGAAGATGAGGAAACGAGATACAATCCTCCCTCCCCGTGGATGGTTTCTGGGTTGTGGGGCTGTTTGAAAAAGTCTTTAAAGCCTTTACTAGCCCTTGTAATTCACTACCCCTTAGGCAGTTTCCCCACAGGGTGGGGGTTTTCCTGGACTATGATCAAGGGGACGTCTCCTTCTATGACATGACTGATGGCTCCCACATTTTCTCCTTCCCTCCTGAGTCCTTCTATGGGACACTCTTTCCATACTTCAGATGTGTCTCAGGAGACGTGTCCATGACCCTCTGCCCCCTGGAGGCTGGGCCCCAGAACCCCCCTGTGCCCATGAACAATCCTCCTTCTCTGGGGGAGCCTGTGGGTCCCCCAGGGGAGGGAACCCCCTCAGGCTCTGGTGCGGATGGGGCTCCCCCAGGGCCTGAAGTCCCCCTCCTCCCCTGCACCCCTAAGACCGTGTCCCCATAAGGCCCCTCCCTGCCCAGCGCTGCCCTGGGCTCCTCTTGGAGCTGCAGGTTCCCTGTGGACAAAGCTCTGAGTGAGTCCCGGATGCTGGAGTCTCGTCCTCCTGACCTGGGTGCAGATTCCTGGGCCGTGGCTGTGAGAACAGTCTGGTCAGGCCTGTGCTGAGGCCGCAAAGGATAGAATTACTTTGAACTGGATTGAGGTAGGATTAATTTTTCCATGGGAAATAATTTTTCATTTGGTAAAGAAAATATTTCATGGGTTATTCATGCTGTTTGGACAAGAAAGGGGAATGTTCAGAATTAGTCTCCTAAATTAATTGGAGTTTTTTTTGTTCAACTTGAATTTGCGTGAAGGGAACCAGAGGCTGAAGGACTGATGTGTCTAGACTTCCTGAGCAGATTAGCTGGCCACCCAACAGTGTCAGGGAAATGGTGGGTGATGGACTTCAGAGGATCTTAATACTCTATCTGCTTCTGATTGTGGAAGAGAAGAAATACACCTACTTTTCCAAACGTCACAAAATTTCTATTATTTGTAAAAGTCTTGTGCTGTGTTATGCAGGGAATTCAGGGGAATCATTTGGTTTCCCTTTTGTGTGAAAAACCCTTGAAAGAAGAGAACTGCTCCCTAATTAAGATGAGAATGAAAAAGAGACTTTCAAACTTGGGGTGACTTGGGGAACAGGGTCCTGAGCTCCAGGGACCCCTGTGCTGACTCAGTCCTTCCATGTCCTGTTACAAAGGGCCCCGGGACCCACAGCTGACAGAGGAAGCGGATCCTGAGCCCCAGACCTGCAGGGGGGAAGGTGTGATCCTCCCTGGGGACACTGACGTGGTTCTGGTGGGAGGAGACGACAGAGAAGGGGGGTGGGGGAGTCAGAAGTCAGTCATGTGTGCTGCCCAGGACCAAAAAGGGTTGTGATTTTATATTTTCTCTTCTTCTCTTCTCTTCTTTTTATATTTTCTCTTCTTGTCATATGTGTTAATTTCTATTTATTATTCATTTCCTTCCTCTCCTTATCCTTATGCTTTTATGTAAGTTGTTGGAACTTATGTTTATTAGATAGTTTAGGGTAACAAAATAAACAAAGGGGATGTGACAGAATTTAAGAAATAAATAACATAGGGTGTTAACTACAAAGATGGGGCTGTCAACTCCTCATTTTGGGGAGAGGTGTACCCGTCTCCACTTGTAGAGGGAGCTTTGTCTTGATAGTTATAATCATGCAGTTGTGTTGTGTGTTAGTTCAAATGTGTGTGAATTATGCATAGGAGCTGAGTAGTCAGAGGTGCGGACTCTCCCATCACCCATGTATCACTCTCTGGCCCCCATCCCCTCACGCCCCCTCCATGTGACCCTGGAGCTGGGCCCAGGAGGGTGTCCCAGTTGCCTCCTGCACAGTGTCAGGATGAGCCCTGGAGGGGACACTCAGTCACAGCCGAGGACACGCGTCTCTCCTGGTTGTGCTGCTTTTCTTCTGGATCCTGCGATATGATGTTTGTCATTTTTTATTTGTCAAATGTTGGTTCTCCTTCAACTACTGTCTATGAAATTTTTCTTTCTATTGTTACAAAAGCCTATTAAGAATCTACAATTAGGTAAGAAGTTGTGTGTCATGACTTCTCAGTGTTATTGAAGAGATTATGTAACTGGAAATAAATTTATGAAATTATCTCGGGAATGTGTAAGATTTGACTTGAAGTTTTATCATTAATTAAGGACCTGGATTTTTTTTAAAGATTTATTTATTTATGCATACAAGCTGGGGTGCAGGCCAGAGGTGTGGGGCAATGAGAGGGTTCACCAGAGACAGAGTGGGGAGCAGAACAGGCAGATCGACTGAAGTACACTGCTGAGGGGAGCAGTGAGCTGGACAGGAGGGTTCTGCTGCTCCATGTGGGAATCTCCCTGGCTGGGTATCGAACTTGTGCTGCAGTGGCTGCGGATAGCTTCATAGTGCTGCATTTAACCCTTTGTGCTACCAGGGAGGCCCAAGGGACTTGTTTTTTATGAAGTCACATGCTGTCTGTTGAGTAGAAACACTAATTCAAAGATTATAGTTTATTATTCCATAGGCATTAACTGCTTTTTTCTTTATCTCTCTATATTTCTTACTTTATCTGCTCTTTTAAATGAAAAAAAATTTTTCATAATACTTATTTGGAACTGCATTTCCTTTTGGAAAATAAAGAAAGTATTCTTTAAATTTCTCTTTGTAGCAGGTTGCAATTTACCAGTACACAGCTATCAATATATTGAATAACTTATTCATATATTTCTGAGAGTCATGTTAATGACTTTCTGAATATGACACAAAATTTTTTACTTTAGGGAAAAGAAAAATATCAGATGGTTTCATTTGTAGAAGGAACATAGGGAAACCATATAGGGATCAGAAAAAAAATACAAAACTAGTATCAACTTATAAATTGGAGACATTCATCAGTGGGGGGGAAGGAAAGGAATCAAAATGGGAGGGAAGAGTACGAGAGTCTATGGTGATGGTTCACAGGTGACTTGGTGGGAATTTTTTGGGGACAACACCTGAGAGGAGAAATCAAATACTGTATAAAAATGAACATTGATGTAAAAACATACAAATAATAAAAAAATTCTTACTTTAATTTTAATTGCAGTTTTTATTTATTTTTTTATTTATGCATACAAGCTGGGGTACAGGCCAGAGGTGTGGGGCAACGAGAGGGTTCACCAGAGACAGAGTGGAGAGCGGAACAGGCAGATCGATGGAGACACACTGCTGACGGGAGCAGCGGGCGAGGCAAGAGAGATCTGCTGCTCCATGTGGGACGTCCATGAACTCGCGTCACCGCTGCCAACAGCTCCACAGTACAGCACTTAACCGCTGCGCCACCAGGGAGGCCCTTAATTGTAGTTTTTAATTATAGTAGAAAACCTTTTATTCTAGATAATTTTAAAGAAAATACCTTAAAATCTACTAGTATTACATTAAAACAGGAAACACTGATATACCAGTTATAACACAACTCAATCCCCTCCCCCTACAGACCTGAGCAGCAGCCTGAGGAGAGGAGGAGACACCAGGCCCCAGACAGGGCGGGGCAGACCCTGGGTCTAGACTGAGGCTGCTCCTCTGACACTCAGGGTCCCTCTCACCTCAGGGGCGTGTCCATCCCGCAGCTGAGCCCCAGAGTCCATGTCACCCGGAGTCCTGGGCTGGGCTTGTCCCCTTGTCCTCTGTGAGCTGTTCCCCATCCCCATCTCCTCCTCTTCTCTCTCTCTCTGTTCTTAGGGAATAGTCATCTGAGGGAGGGTGAGATTTCCATCCAGAGGGAGGGGAGGCCCCAAGTGGGCAAGTCAGGAGAGGTCTAGGAGAGTCAATGTGTCCTTAGGGGTCCTCCTCCCAACATGGCTTCTGATTCCTCTCCTGGGGACCCCAATCCTCTCACAGCTCTGTGGGAACAATGTCATCACTGTGATCTCAGGCAGAGCAGACATGGCTTCCTCAGCCCTGGGGGTGCTCCTGCCCGATCTCTCACTCCCATAGGGCCCAAATTGTTTCTTCTTTATTTCAGTCTCTTCCAGTGCTCCACCTGTGACAATCACGTGGCCTTTCCCATGCACCTGGAGGGATGCTGTTATATCCTGTGTTGATCAAAGGATGATCCATGTTCTACCTGACATCATCGTCTCAGGTGCCCCAGAGACATGAAACCCAAGTTGGGAATTCATCCTCTGACCAACTGACCTTGAGAAGGTCACCGTTGCTCCAGGGGGAGTGTGTTCCCTTCTAAGAGCAACTCCAGGGCAGGAGGCCTCACCCTGCAGGGGGTAGAGGAAAGGAAGGCCCAGGACCAGGGGTCAGGTCCCCTTGGGGGGGGATAGTCTGTCTCAGTATTGGGTCCTTTCCTCTGCCCTCCTGCACTTTAGGCAAGGGAGGGGTCACCTCAGAAGACGAGGGGTTGGAGTGGGAGATGGTAACGGAGCTCAGGGGGCCACCAGATCTGTGGTTGTGAATAGAAGTTCCAGAGTCAGTTGGGTCTCCTGTGTGACACTGATGCAGGGAGCAGCTCCAGGAGGAAGGAG